>JBBPBX010083944.1:0-15411 GCA_038048925.1 Garcialebias charrua
GGCCACCACGTTGGATTTTCCAGCCACATGCTGAATGTCTGTAGTAAATTCAGACACCGCTGCGAGGTGGCGTTGCTGGCGAGCAGACCAGGGGTCAGAAATTTTTGACATCGCAAACACCAAGGGTTTGTGGTCAACATATGCAGTGAACCGGCGGCCCTCCAGGAAAAACCTGAAATGGCGTGTGGCCAGGTAAAGCGCCAGCAACTCTCTGTCAAAAACACTGTATTTAAGCTCATTGTCCCGCAGCGTACGGCTGAAAAATGCAAGCGGCTGCCAAACCCCGGAAACCTGCTGTTCTAACACAGCCCCCACCGCAACATCAGATGCGTCTGTTGTCAAAGCTATTTGTGCCGCTGGGGATGGATGGGCCAAAAGGGCAGCAGTGGCCAATGCAGCTTTAGCATCACCAAATGCCTGTAGGCGTTCTGGTGTCCAGTCAACACTGTCGTTGGGCTTTTTCTTTTTTAGCGCTCCATAGAGCGGTCGCAGCAGTTGTGCTGCCCTGGGGAGGAAACGGTTATAGAAATTAACCATTCCCAAAAATTCTTGTAGCGCTTTAACAGACTGGGGCTGTGGAAAATTGGACACCGCCTGCACTTTGTTTGGTAACGGGACAGCACCACTTGCAGAAATGCGGTGGCCCAAAAAGTCAATGACTGGCAACCCAAACTGGCATTTCGCTGTATTTACAATCAGGCCATGTGCTGCTAGGCGCTGAAAAACCTCACGGAGGTGGGACATGTGCTGCTCAGCCGAGCTGCTAGCCACCAGGATGTCGTCCAGGTACACAAATACGAAGGACAGACCCCTTAGGACTGAATCCATCAACCGCTGAAATGTTTGTGCTGCACCTTTAAGACCAAAAGGCATGCGCAAAAACTCAAACAGGCCAAAAGGCGTGATAACAGCGGTCTTAGGGACATCTTCCACATGCACAGGAACCTGGTGGTACCCCCGTACTAAATCTACTTTAGAAAAAATGGAGGTCCCATCCAGGTGCACTGAAAAATCCTGGATGTGGGGGATGGGATAACGATCGTTCTCTGTGATGTTATTAAGGCGGCGGAAATCCCCACATGGTCGCCATTTGCCGTCTGCTTTGGGTACCATGTGCAGGGGGAGGCCCACGGACTGTTTGAATGTTGCACGATGCCTAAACGCTCCATGTTAGCAAACTCTTCCTGTGCTATTGCTAGCTTAGTAGCATCGAGGCGGCGTGCACGTACGAAAACCGAGGGGCCCGTTGTGGGGATATAATGTTCGACCCCATGTTCTGTGTTTGTGTTGGCAAAATTAGGAACAGTCAGCGAGGGGAACTCAGACAATAAACGCTGAAACACATTACCCGAAGCTAAAAAGTTAGCATGCATTAAAGGCCCAGCTCCTCGCGTCGCACAAGGCAGTGACGAAAAAGACACAGCGTCGATCAAACGTCTGTTAGCAACATCAACAAGGAGCCCGTGAGCACAAAGAAAATCAGCCCCTAAAATAGGAACTGAGCTAGCAGCTACCACAAAGTTCCACTGGAAGTCCCGTTCATGGAAACAAACAGTCACCAACCTTTCGCCAAACGTCTTGATGGGAGAGCCATTAGCCGCGGTTAGCTGCGGCCCGCAGCCTTCTGCCAACCTGTCGGAGCCAGTCGGGGGAACGAGGCTCTTCTGCGAACCAGAGTCCACCAGGAACCGCCTCCCCGACCTCGAGTCTTCGATGAAAAGCAGCCTTTCCTTGTCGCCAACGGCCGCGGCTGCTAGCGGGCGCTGGCGTTGTCGTTTCCCTGCGGCTTGAAGCTGCACGGCGGGATGCATCGTCGTGCTTTGGCGCCAAAGCGCTGGTGGTAGAAACAAAGGGCGGCTCCCGTCCGCCTGCGGGTAGCGACCCCTGCTACCACCGATGGCTCGTCCGGCGCTGAGGGCGTTGCTTGAAGCTCAGGTGCTGCTGGAGATCCGGGGACCGCCGCCTGGACCGCGAAGGTCCTCGCAGCTAGGAGGATGCGGTCGGCTTCTTCGGCCAGCGAGCGGTAGTCTCTCTGCTGCAGAAACGGGGAGTTGGCCAGGACCGTGCGCACCGAAGCCGGGAGCTGGCGGAGGAAGAGGTGGAGGAAGAGAAACCCACAGTCTTCTGATCCCATCAAGGACAACATGCTCTCCATGAGCTCAAGAGCTGTGCCATCGCCCAAACCGGAGAGGGAAAAAAGTTTCTCAGCGCGCTCCGCGTCTGAGAGTGAGTAACGCCGGAGGAGCAGCTGCTTGAGGGCGTCGTACTTTCCTTGTGCAGGAGGGGCCTGGAGCAGGCTCATTGCCCGCTGGGTGGACAGCGGATCCAGCGAGGCGACCACATAGTGGTATTTGGTGTCGTCTGCAGAAATCCCGCGAAGAGCAAACTGTGATTCGATGTGGGCGAACCACGACGGAGGGGCGTGCAGCCAGAAGTCCGGGATTTTAACGGCCACCGAAAAAGCGAGCGGGACCGCCTGTGGAGGTTCCACAGCAGCGGACATCTGAAGAGAGCTGGCTGGAGCGTCAGATGTCGACATATTCAATTCACGAGGGTCACCAGTGTAGGAGGTGGTGAAGAGACGACACAGAAGACGGGATGCAGAACTTCACTTTAATCAACTCCTACAATTCTGGCGGGAAGCACCCAAAACCCACCTTATATATCAACCCTCTCACAATACAACATCCGGTCCTCTGGACCTTTCACAATAAAACATCCGGTAACACATTCGGTCCACTGGGTGTGAGTAGAGTCCCCTAGTGGTCCACCACAGTCTTTTCTTTGTTTAATTTGAGTTGGTTCGCTAAAAAGCTCCCTGATTTATTACTGTGTTCAAAATGTTCTAATCGAAGCAATTTGTACCAAGAATTTGTTTTTTTTGTCAATAAATTCATTTAATTTTAACTTTGTCTTGCATTGTTTTTTCTGTATATCCTCTCCTTGTATACTTTCTAGTAATTTTATGGATTTCTCTAATTCCTCAATACGTTTTTATTTATTTATTTTTTATTTGTTGAATAGGATATTATTTTTATTCTCATAACTGTCTTCCCAGCCTCCCAGAATGTACATGCTGATGTTCCTGGCAAGTCATTAAACTCTAAATACAATGTCCATTCATTTTTTAAATATATAAATTCCTGATGCATGCACAATAATCCAGGTAGAAAAATCTAAAAAAGTTAAGTCTGGTCCTCTGGACATTCAAAAAACAAAAAACAAACAAAAAAAACTGTAGAAACGTTTCGTCTTTCCTCCGAAAGACTAATTCAGTCTAAGGAGCTGTATTCAGCTGTCTGTATGGTTTACCTAAAATCCACAAACAAGGTGTACCTTTAAGACCAATTGTTAGCATGATTAACTCGGTCACTTACAATGTTTCCAAATATCTGGCATCTGTACTCATCCCTTTAGTTGGCAGCTCAGAACACCACATACAGAACACCATGGACTTTGTGGATAAGGTGAGGGATGTCATCATGGAGACTGATGAAACAATGGTCTCTTTTGATGTTACATCACTCTTTACGTGCATTCCTGTTGATGAAGCAGTAGAGGTGGTCTGTTTAAGGTTAAAATCAGACACCACTCTGAACAGCAGAACCACGCTTTCCACAGAGCAACTGTGTCAACTCTTGAAACTGTGCCTGCAGTCAACCTACTTCACATATGGGGAGCAATATTATAGGCAGAAACATGGATGTGCTATGGGGTCTCCAGTTTCTCCTATTGTTGCCAACCTGTACATGGAGGAGGTAGAAAAGAGAGCCTTGACATCCTTTACGGGGAGACCACCAAGTCATTGGTTCAGGTATGTTGATGACACCTGGGTTAAAATTAAATCTCAGGAAGTCCAACATTTCACTGATCACATCAACTCTGTGGATAAATATATCAAGTTCACACGAGAAGATGTAAGAAATGGCAGGTTGGCTTTCTTGGACTGTGAGGTCTCAGTTTCTGATAGAGGAAATTTGCAAACTGAGGTGTACCGCAAACCCACCCACACAGACCAGTATTTACAGTTTGACTCCCATCACCCTCTGGAGCACAAGTTAGGAGTCATCAGGACTCTGTACCACAGAGCAGACAGCGTCCCCACTAACGCAGGAGCCAGACAGAAGGAGAAATCACACACAAAACAGGCTCTAGAGAAATGTGGATATCCTAACTGGGCCTTCCTGAAAGCAGAGAAGAAACCCAAACAGGACTCCAGCCAGCCATCAGGTGAAAAGAAGGAACCCAGACCCAGACCAGTGGCCATTCCATATGTTGCAGGGGTTTCAGAGACATTGAGACGTTTATTTTCTAAACACAACGTCCCAGTGGCTTTTAAACCTCAAAATACATTACGGCAAAAACTGGTTCATCCCAAAGATCCAGTCCCCCGGCAAAAACAGAGTAACATTGTGTATGCTGTTCAGTGTCAGGAGGGCTGTGATCAGTCTTATATCGGGGAAACTAAACAGCCACTGGCCAAAAGGATGGCCCAGCACAGAAGATCAACATCATCAGGTCAGGACTCTGCAGTCTAATAATAATAATAATAATGAATTCAATTTATAACGCACTTTTCATTAATGAAAATCTCAAAGTGCTACAAGGTGCAACAGAAATTAAATGTCAATAAACAAGTAATAAAACAAGTAAAATCAATAACAGTATCAACTAAGATCAAAAGTAGAATCATGAGGAGGCAGAGTATGCTCGGTTGAAAAGAAAGGTCTTCAAGCCGCTCTTAAAGTCAACCACAGACTGTGGGACCCTCAGACAGTCAGGAAGAGAGTTCCACAGGCGGGGGGCAGCCACACTGAAAGCCCGGTCTCCCATGGTCCTTAATTTGGTTCTCGGAATGTGAAGGAGATTACTGTTCTGTGACCGCAGCGACCGGGTGGATGAGTGTGGAATAAGAATATCCTTCAGATAATCTGGTGAAGCTCCATGTAAGCATTGATGTGTAATGAGAGCAGTTTTGTACTGAATTCTGTAGGCGACAGGAAGCCAATGAAGGTTATGAAGAATGGGCGTAATATGTTCAAATTTACGAACTCGCAACAAGATCCTTGCTGCACTGTTTTGAATATACTGAAGTTTCTGAAGGTTTTTGCCAGGGATTCCAATAAACAGGGAGTTGCAGTAGTCGAGCCTGGAGGAGACAAAAGCATGGACGAGCTTCTCAGCATCGGAAAAAGTTAGGGATGGGCGAAGTCTAGAGATGTTTCGAAGATGGAAGAAGCAAGTTTTAAACAGATGCTTAATGTGATTTTCAAATGTAAGATTGGAGTCCATTTTTATTCCAAGATTAGTAACAGAGGTGGAGAGGGGGATGTCTTGTCCAGAAAAGGAAAGTGTTGTTATAGGAGATGTCTGTACCTGGTGAGGGGTGCCAATCAGTATGGCCTCAGTCTTGGAGCAGTTTAATTGAAGAAAGTTCTGATTCATCCATGCCCTAATTGCCTCCAGGCAGGCAGAGAGGGCAGTGAGTGAAGATGGAGATGACAAGGTGGAAGATGAGGATGCTCCAGTCCTGATGTAAAGCTGTGTATCGTCGGCATAACAGTGAAAAGAAATGTTGAACTGATTAATAATTTGACCTAAAGGCAGCATGTAAAGGGAAAACAACAGGGGCCCCAGAACCGACCCCTGAGGGACACCACAGGAGACAGAGACTGTCTGGGACGTGGCGTTGCCAAGACTAACACATTCCAGCCTATTGGAGAGGAAAGATTTAAACCAGTCCAGGACGGTGTCACAGAGACCGACCTCCACATGAAGACGGTGGAGGAGGATACTATGGTCCACAGTGTCGAAGGCTGCAGTGAGGTCAAGGAGGACAAGGATGGAGGGAGAACCAGTGTCAGCAGCCAAGAGGACATCATTAGTAACCCTCAGCAGTGCAGTCTCAGTACTGTGAGCTGCCCTGAATCCAGACTGGAACTTCTCATACAGGGAGTGTTGTTGTAAGTGATCCTGCAGCTGAGCAGCAACAGCTTTTTCCAGCACTTTAGACAGAAAAGGGAGGTGTGAAATTGGGCGGTAATTAGAAAAAATGTCTGGATCCAAATTAGATTTTTTCAGAAGAGGCCTAATGATGGCAGTTTTTAGAGGCAGTGGAACATGACCAGATTGAAGAGACTGATTTATTATTTGAGTGATAAGTGGGCCTATTGCAGAGTGATTGGATTTTATGAGAGACGAGGGGAAAGGATCCAGGGCGCAGGATGAAGGCTTCATTTTCTTGATGATGGCCTCCACCTCACTCTGAACAACTTCGTCAAAGCTGTTAAGGGTCCCAGAATGCAGACGGGTAGATGGCACACTGAGAACAGGGAGGTTGTGGAGCTGAGATCTGATAGTGTCAATTTTGGTTTTAAAAGATGAAAGAAACAGCTCGCATTTTTGAGCAGAGTCCTCAAGAGTTTGCTTAATGGGATTAAGCAGACGAGTTATTGTGGAGAAGAGCTGTTTAGAGTTTCCAGGGCAGGTGTTGATGATGTTAGAATAATATTTGGAGCGTGCTTCTTTAAGAGAATAGGCGTACGCCTTCTGATGTTCTTTATATGCCTGCTTATGCACAGAGAGACCAGATGATTTTACACGTCTCTCAATAGCACGGCCAGTTGCCTTCATCTTGCGCAGCTCATCAGTGTACCAAGGGGCTGAACGCGAGAAAGACACCAGTCTTGTCTTCAAGGGGGCGTGTAGGTCCAGGAGCTCCCGAAGAGATTGGTTGTAGTAATCCACAGAGTCATCTGCAGAAGGATGATTGACAGCGGTCAGGGTGTGAAGATCAGCAGACAGAGCATCAAGGGAAATGTTTTTAAGGTCACGGAACTGGATGGGTCGTTTTGGGTTTGAAGCAGGCGAAGATGAAGGCACTTCCAGGGAGATGACCCTGTGGTCTGAGACACCCAGGTCATATACAGATAAGTTATTGATGAGTACAGTGTCAGTAATCACCAAATCCAGAGTATGCCCCCTGCTGTGCGTAGGGGCGTCAACATGTTGAGTGAGATTAAGAGAGTCCAAAAGAGACTTAAAATCTGTTGCCAGAGGTGAAGAGGAATTGTCCACGTGGATATTCAAGTCGCCAAGAAAAATAGTCTTCACAGGGGAGGTGCAGAAAAAAGTGAGGAGGTCATGTATCTCTGAGTTAAATGAAACATGCGGTTTGGGAGGTCTATAAATTAATATAACATTCATCAGGAGTGGTGCTTTGAAGCTGAAAGCCAGACATTCAAAAGAAGAAAAATCCTGAGAAACCAGATGCGACAGCCTTAAACTACTGCGGTAGATTACAGCCAGACCACCACCGCGGCCAGTGCTGCGGGCTCTCTGCAGATAGCTGTATCCAGATGGACAAGCTTCATTCAAAGAACTGTACACATCCGGTCTATGCCAAGTTTCTGTGAGGCACATGAGGTCCAAATTCTTCTCCAAAATGTGATCATGAATTAGACAAGATTTGTTTGAAAGTGATTGAACATTAAAAAGTTCTATTTTAATACTAGTTGGAGCAGATTGTTTTTGAAGAGGTTTAAGCAGACTGAAGTCCACTCCACGTTTTCCTTGCCACTTCGTGTGCTGTGGACTACAAAGGACCACAGACGCAGCGTTCTGATGACGTCGTCGAGGTGCGACATGTCTCTCAGACCAGACAGTAGCAATCGAGTCAGAGCCAGTTTGCCTAAAGTGAACTAATTTCTTTCGAGAGCTTCTATGGATGTAACGAGGTCTACGCAGAAGTCCCAGTTGTTTAATGGTCGAAATAGAAGGAGGAATGGAGCAGTTGTTAAATTCAAACAGCTGCGAAGCGGAGTAGGTCAACATTGTTGTCGATCCGGTGGAAGCTAGCACAGAGCTAGCCGCTAACAGCAGGCCCACGGTTCCAAGAAAGATATACAAGAAGCAGAAAGAGGTAATTTGAATGATCATTACCTCGAAGAGGAGCACAGGAGAAAATCCAAAACAGTCCAGAGGACCCAGGAGGGTGACAGAGGCAGCAGGTAAGCGAACAATAAATGCAGCTACGTGGTTTTTTAAGCTAAATTCGTTCTGGAGCTAGCGGGAGCTAACAGCCCCACTAATAAAATTCCGGTTAAACTAGTAAAGTTTTCTATCTAATGAATCCAGCAACAAGTCAAATCTTGGCCTGGCTGCAGTCTCCTATCCTGAGCAAGCACTAGGCATCAGTGGAAAGGAAAAACTCCCTTTTAGAAGGAAGAAACCTCTAGCAGACCCAGACTCAGGACAAGCGGCCATCTGCTTTGACCGGCAACTTATAACGTTTGCAGAACCACAACGCAGTCAGAAAAGACAGTTGCTCTAAAACTTAATCACAGAAAGGTAAAAATGCCCGCGTGACGTCCGTTCACACAGGTGCTGTACACAGGCAAAACGCCTGCCGCACTCTGCGTTCAAGAAAGGTAGAAAGGTTCAAAGAAAGGTAGAAATGTCCGCGTCGGCTCGTACAGGTGCTGTACACAGGCCTAGGCCTGCCGCACTCTGCAATCGAGAAAGGTAGAAATGTCCAACAAGGCTCGGTGAAAAAAACAGCAGAAAGTAGTAAAAAAGGCTTCAAAGAGCAAAAAGTATGAGGAGCAGCGGCAGCCAAGGTGTGCCCGCGTCCGCTTCCTCACAGGTGCTCAGGTCTACACTCATCTCCAGGCCAGCGGTCACTCTTTCAGGGATGAAGATGTTCACATCCTTGATAGAGAGGAACGATGGTTTGAGAGAGGAGTAAAGGAGGCCATCTTTGTGAAAAGAAACCGCCCATCATTAAACAGGGGTGGAGGCCTCCGAGTTCAACTGTCCCCCTCCTACAATGCTGTGATTGCTGGTATCACTCAGCCCTCTGTGAATAGCAAACAACCATCAGGGTGCTAACGATCCATTGTTAGGCTGATGGTCCTCCTTGATCATGTGAGCAGCTGGTTTCAGGCTGTCATCAGCCAACTGGTTGTGTAACACTGTGAGAGGGTGCTATTTATAAGACTGAGCTGAACCCAGCACCTCAGACTGAGGAAGTCTTTCGGACGAAAGACGAAACGTTTCTACAATTTTTTGCTTTGTTTTTGTTTTTTTTTTTTTTTGAATGTCCAGAGGACCAGACTTAGCTTTTTAGATTGTATAAATTCTTCGTCTTTTAGCAGTAAGGTATTTAATCTCTAGTTTATACTTTTTGGGGTTTCTTTATTATTAGCTAAATTTAATGTAACTGGTATATGATCACTGACAGTAGTGCATTAACAGAGTACCCGATTTTTCGACAGATCGAGTGCTTTGACTTCTATCAAGGCTTTTTTGTCCACCTCGGGTATCCGTAGTACGTCACATTTCACAGCGCGCGAGGTAGCTTTTAGCTTTTAGTAGACGCTACAAAATGGATTCCTGTGTGCGCACGGATGTTAATGGAGCAGGCCGTCTTGTCAAAAAGGTAAAACAGTTTATAATTTTATAAATTGCGCTACTCATTGAATCATCCTGTAGATTTTCTGTTCTTTGAACACCGTAGTAGATTGTGACAGCAGGGGGCAGTGTTGCATTGCAGGTCACATATATAACACGGCCGAAACGGCGTCTTCTCTCTCGTTTCACAAACAAAAAGCAGCAAATATTCATCTCTCTAGCTATTAAAAACCTATAAACACAATCTCTAAAAGTAAACCTAAATTGCACAGCACTGCAGGCGGTGGTACGGTGTGGCTGTGGCCCCATTTGTTTTTTAAGTTTCGGTTCAGCGCCTTACTTTCACTTTTAATATTAATATTAATAACTAATAGTTTTGTTTTTCCTGTGACTTATCTGCAGTATGATAAATGATAGGAGCATAATAAATGCTCCCAATGTTTTGTTGGTCTTTTTTTTTCTTTTTGTAAAGACGTTTTTTATGCATTTATATTTATTTATTTATTTTGCATCATAAGACACTGTGACGTCATCGGCTACTCGAGTGCCGCTCGAGTTTTTTTATGTTAATGTCGAGGTTAAAAATTATGTACTCGTACAACCCCTAGCTGACAGCAATAGGGTGTATCTTAGTGTCTGAAATGTTGGTCAGCAATGAATTGCTTACTAAGAAATAATCCAGACGAGAATAAGAATTATGCACATGTGAAAAGAAAGAATATTCTCTGCTATCAGGGTGAAGAGAACGCCATGTATCGCAGAGTCCATAATCACTCATGTACTCGTAGCCTCGTTGAGCTCCTACTGCATTTAGCCTGTCCATTTTATCATCTAAACCCAAGTTAAGATCACCTCCCAGTACCATTGCGCAATCCATGTGATTTGATAGAATAGAAAAGAGATCATGAAAAAAAAGCGTTGTCGTCCACATTTGGCCCATATACACTAACAATACAATATTTTTGACTGAGTATGGATAATTTTAATATTATATATCTACCGTGAGGATCTATAATTGTGTCTAATATTGTGAAGTTAACATTTGTATGTATTAGTATTGCTACCCCCCTTTGTCTCGAGTTATAGCAGGCTGAAAATACATCAGGAAACTCAACAGATTTTAGCTCATCCACAGTTGATGGTAATTTATGAATTTCTTAGAGTAATACAACATCTGCCTTTAATCTTGTCAAAGATTCTATATTTTTTATGTTGGCTACCGGCTCCATTAATATTCCATGTGACAAACCTTAAAGTGCTCATACTTGTGGTTGTGAGAATATAGATAAACCATACCCATTATCACAAATGTAAAAAATAATAAAACACCCAGGTAAAAACATAATCCTTGAGGGTTGACTATTTATCATTAAGAAATAATCTAAGTGTTGTTCTTGAAGATACATCATGGTTGTGTTTCTTTATGAGGTATTTGTGTGGATTGACACGGGTGTATATCTGCCTTTGTGTCTGTGTGCTTCACCAGTGGAGCATTTTGATTTCTTTATTAAAATATTTATTATTTTAATCTCTGCATTTCTGAGTCCTGTCTGCCTGCACTCTGGGTTCTGCTCGCTTCACCGGACCTGATCTTTGACAGTTATCCTCTATTGTTTTTCCTGTTTCTATATTCGGTTTCCCATTATGTAGTTTGTTGCTGTTTGCTTGGTCTATCTGTCCCTGTACAGCACTTTGGTGTATATTGTCACTGTTTAAATTGCTTTATAAATAAAGTGGTATGGTATGGTATTTTGTATGTTGCTTTATGTGTTGCCTGTTTTTCTGTTTGTCCAGCACTTTGGTTGGCCTTGTCGCTGTTTTAAGTGCTCTATAAATAAAATGGTATTGTATGGTATGGTAAAAAGGATAGAAAATGGTATTCAAACATCTTAATATAACTCTAAATTGTCCATAGGTCAAAGTGAAAGGTTGTCTCTGTGTCCCTGTGATGGACTGGAGACCCACCCAGGTTGTTCCCCGCCTCAACCTGGTTTTACTTTCCAGTCTGACAAGCCTGGCTGCCTGGATACTTGGATTTACTTCTTCTTTACAAACTGTGGAAAAGCGTGTTGAATAATAATGAGAGTAGCCACTGGTTCCCAGTATATATCCTATTTCTTCTTCCTCCCTGTTTTTCAGCTGAAACTGTTTGCCAGTTTGAATGAATGATATGAAAAGTTGCACAGCTCCTGTGTGCTCCAAGAGGCACTTGCAGAGCCAGATAATATTTGGTAAGAAGGAAGTCGAGGCAGCAAAATGTGATCAGCTACTGTTTTTGTTCAATTAAACATGAAAACTGCTTCCATGGTACAAACAACTTCCTGTGGAGTTAATGAAAACCTGTAGCACCAAGCAAATTAAGTTATTCATCGTTCCAGGTCTGACCCCCATAACGAGAAGAAATGCTTATGTAAGGAGAATAAATTTGCATTAATTATTTTTCCTTTACTTTTTATGCAAAAGCAGTTCCCAGGCTGCATGAACAGTGATCCAACACAGTCACTACCATTCAACCTCTGAAGAATTATAATGTTTGATTCTACGGGTGGTTAAAGTCAAAGACAAACTGGTTGTCAGGTTGGTGTGGAAACATCATAACTCATCATTCCTTACTGTTGGTGCTGGGTCCAGTGTAGACCAGCCCCCACAGGTAAAGCCAAATAGAATCTTCTTCCAAATCCTGGTTTTAGGGTGAGGTCCTGGTATCCCTAGCTCAGGGGTCTGCAACCTTTATGATCAAAAGAGCCAATTTTGTACCTTTGTTCACTAAATTAAATATGTCTAGAGCTGCAACCTGCTACAACTGTGATCATCAAGTGGTGGCCCATGGGCCCCTGGTTTGTTGGAGGAGACTTTTATGGCCAATATGGGCCATACATCATAAAGCTAAATATATGTAATGATTTTTAACATTTATCGGTATTTTTAACATTTTAAACAAAAGAAAATACCTGATTTTTGTAAAGAAGGATTTATTTTTATTTTTTAGTATTTATTTTAAAAATTAAATATCTATATGCAAACCTATGTGATTTTTTTATTGTGGAAAATTAGGAATAGAAATAAAGCATAAAGTTAAAGTAAGTATGTTTTACTTACTTTATTAGTTTCAGATTTGACATATTTGCAAAAGAAATTACCAAAAATAATAACTGAAAATGAAAACTGCTGAAAACTATTGTTTGTTGTTGGTATAACAACCAACAACAACAAACCAGGTTTTTACACTCAGTCATTCGGGTACATAAATCACAAAAAAGTTAAATAATGTCATCTGGACAGATTATTTTTTGAAAGAATCAGTTGTTTTTGGAAATATTGTCCAAAAACAAAGTAGAATTCAGTTTATTTTAGTTTTGGTCAAAGCTTGAAAGAGCTGCTGCAGAGACACCAAATGAACTTCATGTGTCAGTTGGTCATTAACTTCCCACAGACTCTCTCACTGGTACATCTTCATCTTTAAATCACTTCTTGGTCTGTTGCCTTCTCCTCCATGTCAATTTGTCGTTGCAGCTACAGTGTGCACTCTCAAGACTTTATTACATGCAGTGTACCTTCAGTGCGGACCGAACTAGGCAAAAGGGCCTTCTCCTACTTCGCTCCTGTTTCCTGGAATATCTTGCAAAAATATCTGATGCTCTCAACCTTGACTTCTCTAAGGGTTTTTAAACAACTGCTAACTTCAAGGCATTCCCTAATGCATACATCCATCCATTATCATTTCATTCAACCAGACAGGTTTACCCAATTCTTCCTTTGTGAGTCGTGGGGGTCACTGGTGCTCATGTCCAGCTATCAGTGTGCGAGAGGCGGGGGACTCCCATGACAGGTCTCCAGTCCATCACAAGGGCACAAAGAGACAAATGAGACAAACAACTATTCACTCTCTCACTCACACCTAGGGACAATTTAGAGTTACCAATCAGTCTAACATGCATGTTTTTGGTCCGTGGGAGGAAACCGGAGTGCACGAAGGGAACATACAAACACCACCCAGAAAGGCCCCCAGACGGGGATTTGAACGAGGCCAACCTGCTTGCTGAGGCAGTAACTCTACCAACTGTGCCATTGCACCAGACTCACCTCATCACCAGATGAAGAGCATCTCAGAGTGACCGCAGCAGAAGTGAGAGGCAGTCTCAGAAGGATCAACCCTCATAAAGCAACCGGACCAGACAACATCCCAGGGAAAGTTCTGAAGGAATGTGCGGACCAGCTCTGTGAGGTGCTGGCTGACATCTTCACCACCTCACTTGCACTGGAGTCAGTTCCCACCTGCCTGAAGACCGCGACCATCATCCCAGTCCCAAAGAGCTCCACAGTGACTGGTCTGAATGACTATAGACCGGTGGCTCTCACCCCGATAGTCGCTAAATGTTTTGAGAAACTGGTCATGTCCCACATCAAGACAACCGTCAACATCAACGAGGACCCTCATCAATATGCATACCGTGAGAACCGATCAACAGAGGACGCCATCTCCTCTGTGGTCCACACTGCTCTCACCCACCTGGATCAGAAGGACTCATACGTGCGTCTGCTCTTTGTGGACTTCACATCTGCCTTCAACACCATGATCCCCCAAACTCTGATAGACAAACTATCCACACTTGGACTAAGCCCCTCCATTTGTAACTGGGTACTAGACTTCTTAACAAACAGACCACAGTCCGTGAAGATCCACAACTTCTCCTCCTCCACCATAACCCTCAGCACTGGCTCTCCTCAAGGATGTGTGCTGAGCCCCCTTCTGTTCACTCTGCTCACATATGATTGTACAGCCACACTTCCAGGCTGTCATATTGTTAAGTTTGCAGATGATACAGCGGTGGTGGGATGCATCACAAACAATGATGAGTCCAGCTACAGACAGGAGGTGGAACACCTGGAGAGCTGGTGCAAAGAGAATAATCTTCACATGAATGTGAAGAAGACAAAGGAGATGATTGTGGACTTCAGAAGGAACAAACACACCCATGCCCCACTGAACATAGGTGGATCTGCAGTGGAGGTGGTCTCCAGCTACAAATACTTGGGTGTACACTTGAATGATAACCTCAGCTGGAGCAACAACACCACCAGCCTGATCAAGAAAGGTCATCAGAGACTCTACTTCCTCAGACGGCTGAGACGAGCTGGTCTGAGCAGCCCAGTCCTCACCTCCTTCTACAGGTGTGCAGTGGAGAGCATCCTGTGCTCCAGCATCAATGTGTGGCATGGAGGCTGCACAGTTGCAGAGAGGAAAGCTCTACAGAGAGTGGTGAAGGCTGCACAGAAGTCTGTTGGAGTCAGTCTCCCCACCATCACAGACATTTACACCTCCAGATGCAGAAAAGAGCCACCTGCATCATGAAAGACCTCACTCACCCAGCACACTCACTCTTTGCCCCACTCCCCTCAGGACGGAGGTTGAGGAGCATCAAATGTAGAACCACTAGACTGAGGAACAGCTTCTACCCTGAGGCTGTTAGACTCATGAATAAATAAATAATAAGAATAAACACTGCAAAATATCACATCATGCTGATGCTGATCTGTTTTCTTGTTGCTGTGTTCATCTGTGACCATCTGCTCATAAAGACTCATGTTCGTGCTGCTGTTTATAATGATGTTTTTCTTTCCACTACATTAGGGCTTAGTGTATTACTAGTTGATGTTTCTCTTAGTTAATTCTAGATGTTATTACTGTTTTTCTCTTGCATTTGTTGTTGGATGTAACTGGGACCCTGTGTACATAATCTCGTTTTCATCACATGTACCACATGCGGTGCAAATGACAATAAAGACTCTCTGACTCTGACTCTCTGATTGTGCTGTCCCCAAACCAGACATGTTCCTGTTTTTAGTATTTTACACTGCTTTATAATGTAGCTGTTTTTGTTTTGTTTTTATTTCATTTCTTCTATTTGCCTTTTCATTTTATATGATTGTCTATTTTTGTCTGTACCTCATCTGTGTCCTTTGTCTTAAACGTGTCTCTCTTGTAAATGAGTCGAGACT
>JBBPBX010083948.1:0-15411 GCA_038048925.1 Garcialebias charrua
TTACTGACCTCTCAGTAAAGCAAGACATTTACCACAAAATGATTCCATTAGTTGTAATCTGAGAATATAGTCACCAAAAGAGACTATTTCTATCTTTGATTTTATTCTAATGTGATCAAAAGAATAACTTTTGCCATTTTCATGATATATGTTATATGCTGTTATTCTTTTAATATGGAGTATTACTGTGTCACTCCTGCTATGTTAAAGTTGAGAAGTCTCGGGTCACAGAGGCCCGACGGTTTTGTTTAGAAAGTCAGAAGACAGTTAATCTGTTGTTTTTCGTGAGAAGGGCTCCAGCTTACTCTGTTTTTTCCTAAACATTTCTCTCTGCTGCTGGCTTTCACCTTGAATAGTGATAACAAGTGGACCAATGAAAAATACACAAGTCTAACTCCTCTCATGATCTTTTTTTAAGTTCTAAGTTTTTGCTGAAACGCTTCAGAGTTTCTGGGAACTTCAAAGAGACATGAAGACGTCCCAAAGAGCTGAATGAATGCCTGTCACCCGCCAAGGACAGTCATTCAGCTAAGGACTAAATAACATGCTGTTATGAGTCCACTTCGAACGAGCGTAAGCTCAAAACTTTGTTTATTCCTTCCTGGAATAAGTTTATCTTGAAGTCAGAGGCCAGGAGCTGACGCATTTTCTGATGACCAACGCGAAACCAGGAGACGTTGGAAGGTAAACGAATAACCTGCTCGGAGGTACTGGTTCCCACAAGGACCCGTACATCTGAAAAGCTACAAGGTCTTCTCTCTTACCGGGCTGTCGTCAAAAGGTAAAGAGCTGTTTACAAACGTACCTGGGGTTTAGCAGAAGTCGGACTGAAAGTGTCACTTTTGGTAACATGCTCACGATAATTTCCTTTAAACCATCTCTCCATCTTTCCTCCTATTTTTTTCCCTGAATTCTAAGCTGGAAACTATTTGAGCTAAAGAGCCCTCAGACTAAATATGTTTAACACCCTATATTTAGGTCTGTTGTGTTGTAATTCAAGTGTGCTGACGTATTAAATTGAAAGAAAGTGAAATCATGTCAATCAAGTGTAATGGTGTTAATTTAGTGATTTATTTTAAATAAATGGTAGTGTCTTTGGCATACCAACTAAGTTAACGTGTCCATTGTCACTCTATGGCTTTATTTATTTATCCATCATAAAGATCACAGAAATATTGGGTAAACTGAAAAAGAAAAGAATCCGTGAAATTACTATTCAATCTGAATAAGTAAATTAATTAAGGATAAAGAGGTCAGCTTAATACTGACCCCTGTTAAAATCCTTTAGTTACATCTGGGTGGCCCTATATGTGTTTAAAGACACAATATATGGTCTCCCTCATGTTTCCTTCATGACCATAGATGAGTGTGGGAACGTAGATCGATCAGTAAATTGAGAGCTTTGCCTTTCGACTCAGCTCTCTCTTCACCACGACAGATCGGTACAATGCCCGCTTCACTACGGACGTTGCACCTATCCGCCTATCGATCTCATGCTTCAGTTTTCCTCATTCGATAATGCACCAGTTACATTAAATTTAGCTAATAATAATAAAAATATATATATATAAACTGGAGATTAAATACCTCACTGCTAAAAGATGAAGAATTTATACAATATTTTAAAAATGAATGAACATTGTATTTAGAGTTTAATGACTTGCCAGGAACATCAGCGTGTACACTCTGGGAGGCTGGGAAGACAGTTATGAGAGGCAAAATAATTTCTTATTCAACAAATTAAAAAGAAAAAGAATAAACGTATTAAGGAATTAGAGAAATCCATAAAATTATTAGAAGGTATACAAGGAGAGGATATAAAGAAAAACTACTTAAGACAAAGTTAGAATTAAATGAATTTATTGATAAAAAGAACAAATTCTTGGTAGAAAGGCTTCGATTAGAACATTTTGAACACAATAATAAATCAGGGAGCTTTTTAGCGAACCAACTCAAATTAAACAAAGAAAAAACATCTAGATACGGTATTAGTCAAAGTCAAAGTAAACTTTATTGTCAGAACTGCAATATGTACAGGACATACACCGGATTGAAATTGCTTTTCTCTCAGTCCCTCGGTGCAAAAGTAACCATTTAAACACTAAAACACTGAAAATTTAATAAACATAAGCATAAAATAGTAAAAGTGTAACGTTGTCCTAAGTTTTTGCATAGTAGTATAAAAGTATGAAAATTTACACCAACACTAAAACACTAAACATTTAATGAACATAAGCATAAAATGAAATATTAAAAGTGTAATACTGTCCTGAGTTTTTGCATAGTAGTATAAAAAAAGTATATCTATAAAATAAACTGAAGGTTCTAGCATTGACATTTGCAAAGAGTGGCAAAGCAGCATATGAGTTAATGTACACAGTACATTAAGGTAGTTGATGTTGGTTGTTAATTCTACGTTAATTCTACGTGAGTGAGGTTAGCCGTAGGATCTTGCGACAAGTCCTCACTCCAGCCTACCCAGTAACGGGTTCTTTAACTTTTATCCTTGCACACGAGTATTACCCGATATGTCTCCAGATCAGTTAGAATTAAGGCTGAGACGAGGTAATTCACTTAGGCTTGTTCACTGTCTTCATCTGACATGTCACATCCTTATTCCCACTCCGATTTGATAGCCTGACTTAGCAGAATGGAGTCAGATCGTATCTCCCGGAGAAACATGCATTAAACGACAGCCTTACCTCTTGTAGATAGTAATTGTTTCCGGCCTAATAAATTTTAGGATCTTGGAAGTAAGATCCTAGGATGTTGTTTATCTCTTTTTGGCTAACACAACCATTTAAAACCTCCAATAATCTTGTTGTTATCTTTGAACCAAGTTTTCCATCATTTAATATCAAGGTGAGTCAAATGAAAAATCCAAATTTGTACGTTTTATATTCTTTAATTTTCTAGTTGCAGGGGTAACAGCATAAGCACTACTTACTACAGAAAAAGATTTAATCAGGTTACATGATTTGCATTTAAGAGATAAAAGATTCACAGCTCACCAAAAGATGTCTTCCACACGCTGGGCCTTAATGTGTTTCTAGCTTTAATTGAATTGAGTTGCAATCCAATGTATAATTTGTATAATCTTCTAAAATGTTGGTTTATTCTACAATAATCTGATTCCGATCAAATATGTTTAATCCATCCAGGTAATCTTGGTGTGTTCCAACTTGTGTTTTTATTTCCACCAGAAAAAACTTGTTTTATAATCCCATCCGGAAATCTGGTTGTTTTTCTACAGAAAAACCTCCAGGTGATGCTGTTGTACTCCAATCAGAAGTCTGCACTCCAGCAAACTGGACAAATCTTTGTTTAATCCCACATAAAAACCTCCAGGTAATTCTGTTATGTTAAAAATCCCAGTTGTAATCCATCAAAACTGTTCAGGGCTAAAAAATCTGGTAATCCTCCCAGGCAAATCAATTATTCCTCAAAAGTGTTATCCATTCAAAGATATTGTAATCCATTCAGTTGTTCTGCGATGCTGATGAACAAGGCCTTCAAAGCAGGCCTGAGGCTAAAATTAGAACATCGTGTACTCCTGGCTTTCCATCCAAGGTCAGTCAGCTTCTAGCTGGCAGGTCCCCGCTCTGGGGTCGGTCTCGGATGACCCAAAACAGTAACTTAATTAATAGTTGAATTAAATCAAAGAGAATTTGTTTGTTCCACAAATTTGTTAAATCCATCCAGAAAAATGGTAATCCAGAAATAGACAATTTTAATCCATTAGATAATGTGGTAATTCCTGGAAAAATTAGTTAAAAATCCATTACGAGAGGCCTTTAACAGCGGTTAGAAGACGAACAGGGACACTGTGTTCTTCTTATCTTCCCAATTTTCCCAAACATTCAGCTTGCTGCAGTCTGATCTCTCGACGCACAAAACTTCTCTTTAAACTCCTTTTAATCTGTTATGAACAGAAAGGAAAATATCCCTAATTCATTCAGAAGGGAAAAAAATTGGTTTAATCCATTAATTGAGGTTTATTCCACAGAATTGTTATAAAACAAAAAAATCTTGTAAAAAATAAAAATAATTATATCCAGGAAAAATCAGTTACTCCGATAAAAATGTAAAAACATCCATTCACAGCTCCGTTGAGCTTTCAAAGGCCCTTTTGCAGCAGCAGGGAGGACAAAAAGAACTCCGTGTTCTTTTTAGCTCAAACAAGCTGATAAACCAGTCCGCTTTCAGCGAGAAGATCTCCGCTTTGTTGGTTTCAACCGATTATTTAATCTTCTTGTATAAAAGGAGGCTTTTTTACTGTTATTAATAATTTAATCTTAATATAAATTTAGATGAACAAATTCTGTGAGTATCCCTTACCTCTCTTATGGAAAATAAGCCTTGTGACTTAGTCCTAGTGTGGAAAAGGGAAATAATCCTTCGCTCCTAGCAAGAAGGGAAGTTTTTACTCCAAGTCCCGGGACTTCTCTCATCTTGAAGAAAAATGAAATAATAGCTAATTCGGGCTGCATAAGAGTACTCCTTTTGTCCAGGAGAAAAACTCTTCGAATTAAATCCATTTCTTCTTTTGTCCCAGGTCTTTTCAGAAATGTCCAAAAATATCCAAAGGTCTCTTCATGACTTCAGAAACTCAGCAAAATTTCTCTTCTCAAACAGCCTTATTTATGCTCTAACAGAGGGACTTCAGCCCCCACTTGCAGACGCTTATGTCATTTTCTTATTTTTTCATTGGTTAATGATGAGGTAACGTTTTACACCTCGTCCCAGCCCCCTGGACAGAGTTTGGTGACATAATGTCTCTTTCAGCTGTCACCCTCCCTTAGCAGAGAATGACTTAATGCCATCTGTCATGTGGGCAAAGTTCCAATTTTTTCAGTCAGAAGAAATTTTCAACTTTCACCCAGATCCTCAACTTTTACCTAAATTTACTCAAACTGTGGAAAAACCACTCTTTTAACGTGCTATGTAATGTTCAAAACTATATTTTTCAACCCTCAGCAGTGAAGCATCTTTTAGTTTGCTGTGAATCATAAAAGAAAACATATATCACATCACTTCTCATAGGCTTAAGCGTAATAAAAGAATAAAAATAAAAAGGCTTCTATCTAAATCGGTTTTATATGATAGATTCACTTATTTAAAATACTCCAAAACTCATCTACAGCTTCACTCCTCTGCAGCTGCGAAGATGAGCAGACTTGTTCTGATAAGAGCTTGTTTTGCTCTGTCTGTGGAGTTTGTGTGTGGAGGTGCTGGCCTGTGCTTAGTGGGTCACTGCAAACTTAACAACCACAGAGCCGTCAGAGAATTACCACACAAAGATAAGTTACTATAAGATGCTTGCAAGACATACAAAAAGTCAGATACTAGGTGTTCAGCTAGCTCCTTATGAGGAAATAAGCCTGCTACTTTCACTCTCCTGAAGATCACTTTTTATCTGGTGTGTGAGTGTATGTGTGTGCACATGCACGTGGGTGCATGTGTGTATGCGTGCGTGTTTTTATGTGTACGCGTGTGTGTGTGCGCGGTTGTGCGCACGCTGGTGTCGAGAAGAGTGAGTTTATTATGGATTCAAAAACCAACAAAAATTAAGCAGTACAGGAAAACTTGTGGAATGAAGTACAAAAAATATATTAATAACAGTTACCGAGGTAGAAACATGTCTGGGCTTGTCCGGACTGGCCCGGACTTGCCTATTATGTAACTTCAGTTATCTCATCTGTTATGAATGTGTGCACAGAAAGAGTGGCAGGAAAGAAGGCCCACTTAGACTCACACACACACACACATACAGACGCACACTCACACAAAAACATGCAGAGAAGTGCAGAATGAGGACTGCAAAAGGAGCAGAAAAGAGTGGTTGTTTAAAACCTTAGAAAAGCCTGTAACATCTGAGTGTTGGAAACTGTAGTTATGAGGTTAAGATAAATTAGAGAAGTTAACTGTGTCTTAAAGTTTAACAGTTAAAAGTTGTGAAAGTCATGAAGAAAGTCACTTCCCAAAAGCAAGCAGTCACACTCTCAAAATCACACACGAACATTCTTGAACTAAACAGAAGTAGAAGGGAAAAACCTGATGTAAAAGACTTGTTCTAACTTTAATATGTTTTTATCTAAACTTGGTTTAACCTTAATTGATTTTAATATTAACATGTTTTAATCAGTATAATCATGAGATATATGATTTTAACCAATAATCATGGTACATGTGTTTTGACTGGAAATAATCAAGTGAGACCTTGTTGTAACCAATATAATCATTTAATATGTGATGTTATAATGATGAAGAGTTAATCATTTTTATAATAGCAACTGTAATGATGTGTTACTATGTTTCAAAGGTGGTTCTGTGACAAAAGTGGTCTCTTGCAAAACACACATGTTGTAAAGTATAACTTGCAAACACTTTACTGGAAAAAGTGATGCAACTAACTGACCAGAGTTGTGTCAACTCCCGGCCATGGTGAATCATTCAGCCTCGAGCAAAAAGAGCAAAATCATTTCCTAATACGGGAACATGTAGCTTCAAGCAGAAATAGAACAGAGCAACAAGTCTGCCTGGAAACTGACAAAGCAAGCAGATCCGGCCAATCATAGACTAGCAATCCCCCTCCTCCTAGGGAGAAGGCGGGACTAAGATTTCTATTTAACCACCCTGTTATGACAGGACGAGACTGTGTTATTCGAGTAGCTGGAGCTGACCTGCTCCACTGAAGACCCAAGGCGTGGTTCAGATTGACTCTGTGCTGACCAAGGAGAACAAGCGTCCTGGGGAAGGACTTCTTTCCTTCTTTTCTCAAGAAGTTGAGGAAGGACGAAGGAGCTTTCACCCAGACAGCCAGGACGACGCAAAACTTGTTTCTTCAGATCAGACCAGCAGGGAGTCAGAGGTGAGCTTCAGTCCCCAGGGATTGGAGGACACTGCTTCAGGTTTTCCCTCTCGGTCCCCGAGGGACGTTGAGGAAGAAAAAGGGATGCCTGCAAGACACCTTACTGAATCCTGGCTTCAGCTAGATTTAAATCAAATTAAATTAAATGCGGATAGAGCGGAAGCAAATAGACAATTCAATTATCTCAGAAACTTAATTGCTCGAGGTTGCTTGATAATCCGGAGGGCTCTGGGGAGATACATCCACTGGGTAAGATTTTAAGTAAAACTCTAAACCCTGATCCTTAAGGTCAGGAGAGATGTGTGATTGCAAAAGACCACTCTAACTCTGATTCTTAAAATCAGATGAGATGGAAATGTGAGAGTGTACTCTAAACTCTAGCTCATAAAGCTGGATGAGGAATTTTCTTATGATCAAGCGCTCTAATTCTGGTCCATAAGACTGGATGGGTATTGGAAGTGTTAACTGTGTGACATCAATGAGATGACCCTCCGAGCCTCTCCAGCCTGGACTCCAGAAAAGAACCTTCCTCAAGGACTCCATGCAGATCGAGCAGCTTAACATCGAGTCTTGATTGTTTGGTGAATTAATACTTTTTCTTTACCTATAACCATAATAATTAATTGTACTGTTATGCTGTAACGCTGATCCTTCCCTGCAAAATAATTGATTAAAATAAACAAAACGTAAAATTCTTGACTTTTATTCATCACCCACTTGTCCATGGAAATGTAAAGTTTGGTTCACAAAGATAACATCAACTTTATTAGGAGGTTTTTAAAGGTTAAGCATTAGCACAAAGGTTATATTAAAACAATACCCCAGGATCCGATCTCCTGGATCCTAAAATTTACTGGATCAGTAACAATAGCGAGCTTAAACACGGGAGAAGCCTCCGTTAACACGAGTTGCCTTGTACTAAACCCTCCGGTCCCCGGCTGCTGAGGTGGAGGGAGGAGCAAGGTGAAAAAGGGGTGTGGCTTGTGGAAGCTAGGAGGTGAATAGTCCAGATGAATTCTCCCATCGACAGCCTTCAGTCGGAAGCTGTCCCACGTAGTTCAAGGTAATACCCAAACTCCGGGACCGGTTCAATAGACCCTGTTAGCAGGTAGGCTGCAGTGAGGGCGTGTCACGCACCTTGTGATTACCTCGCTGATTATTCAGATAAGCAAACATGGCGACCACGAAGGGACCCTCTTTATGAATAAAGACTCCCAAGAGACAAGGCGTGCGTCAAAGGACTGACAAGCGCCAGAAAAACGACTCCTCTTAGAGTAGAGAAGTTGTAGTCGGCTGGTCTAAGCTATCAGCTAAGTGCCCCTTAATTTCACAGCAGTGGGCGGGGTAAAAAGGGCTTACTAAGAATCTGCTGACCACAGATCCGGAGTAAGATTAGCAGCAGGTCGGTTTTCATCCCAGGTACAAGGACATAAAGTCAGTCGGCTTTGAAAACAGACAAACTCGAAACAACAAAAACGAACAATGGCCGAAAGTGCGGCACCAACAGGACTGGAGGTCCAGTCCACAGAAAACGATCCAACTGGACCAAAACCCGCACCAGCGGCAACGGCAAAGACTGAAGATCCGCCCATAACGGACGATCCGAACCGACAAGAACCGGACACAGCAGGTGAGCCAGAGAATGAGATTCCGATAGAAATAATCCCGTATGGCCAGGGGTTCCCTACTTGGCATTCCGATCTTCAAACAAGGTACAGAAGAAGTCATATAAAAGTAAACGATAAGGAATTAGAGACCTACCTGGCTAAGGAAATAGCAGAAAATAATATCTTCTGTAGTCCTGGGTTGGTAGAAGGCCGTCAGATAATGGTAATAAAAGACCCAGGCTTTATGACACGTACAGCTGGCCCCAGAACATGGCTAAAATGGTGGGCACAGCAGCTTGAGGCCCCTTATGGCCTAAACATAATAATGTTACACAGTCCCTCGGCCGAGTATGACCCTCTCGTAAAGAGGGCGGCTAAGACATCGGGGATAGCACATTCTAGCGCAACTCCTGATGCAAAAGCAATCAAAATACTCCCCCAGTATGAGGAGGAATTGAATAGAATGAAAGCATACAAAGTGAAAAGGAAACAGACACCTAAGATGGAACCTGGAAATGACTCTGTAACAGGATCTCCTGAAACCACGGACGATGAACGTGGGAGGGGAAGAACAAGTCCAACAGCTCCCCCGCCAGGTGGAGAAACACCAAAAGAGCTGAAATTTACCATTCTCCCATACGGCCATGGTTTTGAGACCTGGCACCCAGATGTTCAGAGGGTAGTTAGGGAGAACAGCGCAGATATAGAGGAAAAGACCCTAAAACAAGGTCTGGTGCATTATATAAAAAATAAAAGAGAATTCCATGGTCTGCCAGGAACAGACAACAGTCAACTAGTAGTAGTAAAAGACTCGGCAGAAATAACAAGCAAGTGCGAGATTAGAGCATGGCTACGATGGGTGATGAATCAGATTGAGGAAAGTAGGTGCGGAAATGTGACCTCTATCCTCAGCCCTTCAACTGAGTATGACCCCCTAATAAAAAGGGTTGCCAAAGAAACAGGGTTGAGTGTATACTTAATAAACCCAAACGTTAAAGCAACCCCGATGAGTAAAACGTATAGGGAAGAAATACATAAGTTGAGACAATACCGGCAAAAAAGGTACGGAGTAACAAGTAACCCGGAGCTTGGATCAGACTCCGAAATAAACACTACGGAAGAGTCAGGTAAAGAACCTGAGCCAGAAAGGAAGCCTGTTGCTCCTAGGAGAACAAAGGTCACAAGAAGAGAAAGAGAACCAGGTCTCTCAGTCCTCTTGTATGGCCGAGGGTATGAGACCTGGGACCCATTCATACAAGAAACGTTCAAACGAAACAACCCGAAACTAGGTGACAAAACCTTGCTGAAGAACCTGCACGAACAAATAGGAGAACTGGAGGAGTTTAACTGCACCCACATGGGACATTTATGTCAAATGGTAGTATGGGTACACCCAACGGAAGTAAAGACAAAAACCGAAATTCTAGCTTGGCTGTGTTGGTGGACACAAGTGATTGGGGAAACCACTACAGGAGAGGTGTTACTGTTATACAGCCCATCAGCAGAATACGACCCACTAGTAAAAATGGTAGCCAACGAAATGGGTGTGGGCTGGGTCACTAGCGCTGAGGATAGGACGGTAAAAGCGGCCTATAGATTTAGAGAATACACTGAAGAACTGAATAAACTTGGGCAGTACAAGCAAATGATAGCAGATCGGAAAAAAGCAATACCAAAAGAGCGAGGCAGCAGTGGGCTGGGCTGCGCGGCCATAAAACCAGCATCAAACCAGGGTCCCAGTTCATGGGGTTCCAAGGGGAACTTAATAACTTACAGAGAAACCCGTACTTATGGTACTGACCCAGAATCAAGTGAAACGGAAAATGAAGGGGACCCCAGATCTCCTGCCACCAGCCCCGAAAGAAAGAGGAAAGAAAGGAAAGACAACGGAGATTCAAATCCTGGGGAGTCAGACGACAATACCAGTAAGGGATTCAAAATTATGACCCGAGCCCTGGCAAAACAGTTAGCCGAATTCTTGAACGTAAACCCCGTAGAAAAAACGGAGATACATAACCCAAAAGGGCAGTTAAAACCCCAACAGGAAACTAAACCACCCCTAGTAGGTTCCTTACGAACCTCGGGAGAAATTCATAAGAAATCTAGCGTTAAAACAAAACATCTAACTCCAGACTTGGAACTCCCTCCGGGACCAGGCAGTACGGGGCAAACTTTCATAGGACTCCTTGAAGGGGTACCAGAGCCAGCCCCAAGAGCAAAACCAAGGAGTGGATCTCCTCGCAAGCAACCCAAAGAGACAATCCAATTCTCAAAACCCCTCGGTCCATTACCTGACGAAGCTCGGGTCTTAAAACTCCAAAATGGGATCAAGGTATGTAGTTTGGTAGGAAGTGCCTTTATGATGGAGGGCGATGGGCTGCTGGTATTCACCAAAAATAATTGTAAAATCCATAACAAAACTTTCAGAAAGGTCCTGAACACAGCGGCTGGACCCCAATATGAGAATGAAGTAAGAGAGTTGATGGCACAAACACGAGAATCAGAGTCAAAAGTGTGCCTAACGAGCGGAGGGAATCTCTTGTATAATACTATAATACATGTCCCAATTAGAAGCTACAAAAAAGCAGATAGTAACGAGGGGTATATGAGAGAAATGATAAAGGCCCTCGAGCAAGGGATGGCCCAAGCGCTCGCGAAAAACTTCAGACGAGTAGTAACGACAACCGAAGGGTTACGATCTGAAAACCTCCAGTGGGAAATAGCCGAACGAGTTGCTGTTCATACAATGACTTACTTGGCAAGCAGTATGCCAAGCGCTACCTTGCTAAAAGAAATAGTCATAGTGACCCCACCCCACCTGGAGGAAGAACGAAAGAAACGGTTGTTGGCCGAAATATCCCCGCCAGGGAAACCATCCGTCAATAAACAACCCAAGAACACGGAAATAAATGATGGAGAGATGCCGGGTACCTCAGGGGACATGGGACAAAAGAAACCCACCGCGAAAGACACCCACCAAAGGTTAACACTGATTGAAACCACCCCCATAAGAAAAGAGTTGAACGACTCTAGCCACAGGAGAGGAAGGAGTGGAGCAGACACTTCAGAGGGACGAACTGGACTTCAGGTAGTCACCGCAATACAAGCCTTAAATGCAGGAAACGCAGAGATCGGGGATAAACACCCACAAGAAGGATTAGGTCAAGAATCTGATGAGGACCTAGGTCTAATAAACTATGAAAGTGACGATAGTGTTAGCCTGAGCTCAATGGAGCAACTGCATCTGCCAAAAAAGTCCTTAAGGTTTGGACTAAGGAAGGGACAAAAGAAAACAGTACCACTAATAGATCCACAGCAAGCATCAGAAAGAATAGCCAGGGACCCAACTTGGGGTCTCATACAAACAAAGCGGGGACGTAGTACATACGTTCCTGAAGCTGGCCAAAGCCACCGTGATATTCCAACAGAGTGGGCCGATAAATTAGATGAGATGGTGGGATTGACAGTAAAAGCCACCTTGGGAGAATCACTGCACTAAAACCATAGATATACGGAAGGATCTGTGTTCGGATATTCCTGGAAATGGCCCGCAATGATCCTTAAAAAATCCCAAAATCTGGATACTTATCTTCGGCAGATCCAAAATAAATGTGGCTGTTATTTGTCAAGGGCCTGCCAAAGATAAGTATCCGGATTTTGGGATCTTGGGATTTTTTAAGGATCATTGCGGTCCATTTCCGGGAATATCCGGAAATATAAGTATAAGTATATGTAAAGGATACGGAGATATACTACATCAGATCTTACCGTATATCTATGGTTTTAGTGCAGTGAATGGGCTAACATTTTGATGATGCCCATGTTCCCCACACTGGCCGCTCACCAAGACTTAACCGAAAATTTTAGAACCGCTTACGTATCAATAGCGCATGATGTGATGCTGAGGAGAATGAGAAAGGCTGCATACAAGTATGCTAAAGAAACAGATGAGAAAATGAGGGATGAGATATCAGAGAGTGATGAAGAAGCATCTGGTCAGGGAGAAAATAGTCAGGGATACCACGAACCTCAGTTAGACCAAAAATCTAAGAGGGCGGAACAGAACCGAACCATCAGCTCAGAAGCTGATAGTTATCGTGAGTACAAAATGCTGAAAAACCTAGTAAGGGAAAAAAGACCTGATGAAAAACCCGAAGAATACATAAAAGATGTATGGCCTATGGTAATTAGTTCCACCGAGTGTGACGCAGCCAGAAAGCTGTGGCTGGGTAATGTCACTGCAAACCCAGTGGGCAAAGAGGAGACAGCTCAAGATCATTTTGAGAGATTGGTACTTGAGGACATGGACGACGAGGATGCTCAAATTCAACGGGCAAAAGTACGCATGGATCAAGGCCAACACCTCACATCAGTCTGGTATTCACTAAAACAAAATGTCCCACCAAAAAGGTATGTTAAGGCCTTAAGAATAGTAACAAAGGGTAGGAAAGGTGAAGTGAAATTCATTTCAATGCCCAATGATACTTTAGTCCCCCAGATCGATCAGGCAGTGAAAGCTTATGATCTAGAACAACAGTACAGGGAGGAAAAGAAGAAAAATGAGACAAAACAGAGCTCAAAACAGCCAAAAGTGGCCCCCAGGGCCCCGCAACAACAACAGCAGCAACAATATAGAGGGTCCCCAAGGCAGTCAGAGCCGCAATACAGGGAAAGGCCCCAAAGACCCCAATCAGAACCACAGTATGGAGAACGGTCTCAGAGGCCCCAGCAAGAACAACAGTACAGAAACCAACAGCCGAGGAGGTATCAAGCCTCACCTGGAAATGCAGCACCTCAGAGAAAGAGCGATTACGTGCCTACAGAAGAATATAATAGAATGACCCCTGAGCAAAGACAGGCCCTCCAGGAATCCCGAAAGAAAAGGGATGGGGGGCCAGCTAAATAATGGCTGATAGGTCGCGGGTCACCCTAGAAGGTGCTTATTGGGATGGGGACGAAATCCACACCAAAGTGGACGGAGAGCCCTATCTGATAGACTCTGGGGCAGAGGTGTCTATGACCCGCAAAAACCTAAAAACAATAGGACACCTAACGGTTCAATTGGCTAATGGAACCATAGAAAAAATGCCTTATGCATTATGGCACGGAATTGTGTGGATCAAAGGACCATACAACCTAGTTGCAATAACTGACTTGAAAGAATTAAGAAAACCACAAAAAGACCGTAGAGCTCTAAATAGACGACTGGATATGCTTAAATCCAGGTTAGTAAAAATAGGGCCCACTTATGAAAACCATGAATCAGAAGAATGGTATAAACCTGTAAATATCCCTGAAGTAACAGAACAAAGAGTAAATGAAAGCGACTTCTCCCCGGCTGGGAAAAAGAAGTTAAAACAAATCATCGAGTCAGCCTCGGTGGCCAGATTTAAAAATGACTGTGGAGATTTAGGCCCATCAATTGTACATACAATTGAAGGAGGTGTACATCCACCTGTAAGACAGTACCCTTTGAACCCGGGAGCAATAGAAGAAATGAACAAAATTGTGAGGGAATTAAGTGCTTTAGGGATTATTAGAGAAGAATCTTATCCCATTACTAACAGCCCCATTCAAGCGGTAAAGAAACCTGAGTCCGCAGGAGGGGGATGGAGACCAGTAATTAATTTTAAAGCACTAAATAGGCGAACGGTAGCAAACCGAGCAAGCCTAATTAACCCTCAAGGTACTCTGAAAACTCTACAAGTGAAAAAGTACAAATCCTGCATTGATTTGGCAAATGGATTCTTCTCTCTCAGACTGGCTAAACAATCACAAGGGAAAACAGCTTTTACCCATCAAGGAAGGAGCTATGTGTGGCAGCGTTTGCCACAGGGGTACAAAAACTCTCCAAATGTGTTTCAGTCAGCCGTAATGGATGTGCTTAAAGACTTGGGCGCAACAGTTTACATCGATGATGTGTTCATCGCGGATGACACAGAGGAGGAACACCTAGAACGGTTGGCAGAAGTGTTGCAACGAGTTACAAAAGCAGGGCTGAAACTTAATCTGAAGAAATGTCAGTTTGGACAGTTCCAAGTAAACTATTTAGGTTTCCAAGTAACGGCCGATCTAGGACTTTCTGAAGGTTACAGAGAGAAACTAGAACAAATTCAGCCCCCTGAATCCGAAAACGAGCTACAAAAAATCTTAGGGCTGTGCAATTATGTGAGAGATCATGTTCCTAACTACCAGAAATATGCGAAACCCTTGTATGCCTGTCTGAAGAAAAAGGAAGGACAGGATGAAAAGAAAAACAAACAAGCATGGATTTGGACAGCCGGAAATCAGAAAGATCTGGAAGAGCTCAGAGAGAAAATCAAAGAAGCAGTGCGATTAGAGCCAAGAAGTGTAATGACAAAACTAGTAGCTGAAGTCAGCTGTGAAGATGACAATGCTATGGTATCAGTAAAAAATGAACATGGAGGGCTAGTAACTCTCTGGAGTTACTCGTTGACCTCAGTTGAGAAAAAGTTTCCCCAGGAAGAAAAAGAACTAGCAGTGTTAGCTAGATACTGGGGTACACTAAAAGATCTAGCTCAAGGCCAACCTATCAAAGTCATAACACAAAGTCAAGTGCACAAATATCTCAGAAAAGGGACAATAGAAAGTACCAAAGCCACGAATTCCAGATGGGGTAGATGGGAGGACATTTTATTAGACCCCGATCTAGAGATAGGACCAGCACAACCTGTGAGTAAAAAAGCAAAAAATGAGATGCCCGAAAAACCAAAAACACACAACTGGACTCTCTACACCGACGGATCCAAGAAAGGAACCGATCAGGTAGCACACTGGGGATTTATTCTTAAATTTCAAGGGAACGAGTGCTGCCGTAGGAGGGGGAGAGTGCCAGGAAGTGCGCAAACTGGAGAAGTTACGGCAGTACTCGAAGGGTTGCTAGAACTAACTCACAGAAAAGTAAAAACAGCA
>JBBPBX010083949.1:0-15411 GCA_038048925.1 Garcialebias charrua
ACATTTTGCATTGCATTATTATTTTGGCTAAAATATTGTGGAATTCTTACCCAACGTGAACATTTGATATTCAAAAGTGATACATGTTGTTGCCGCCGCTGCTTTTCATGCTCATAAACAAACATAAAATTCTATGCAAATATCCGTGTAATGCAAAATTGACCTTCATGTAAAGTAGCATTCAAAACTATTATGAAATCTTGAAGCCATCCCTTGTTGTGTTTGGACTAGCATTAGCTTAATGTAAAAAAAAAAATCTCTCAAACTGAAATGGATTTGAAAAGCTATCTGCAACAGGCAAGATGTTAACTGTTTAGAACTTTTATACAATACCACAGTATGAAAATACACAATATCGCTTTAAAAATAGTGAGAGTAGAGAGTCCTTAAATTAAATGTTGCGTTCAACCAGCTGTCAGCAGCTGACAACACATCAGAGAATGCAAATTTAGAGGCTTTGCTGTCTCTAAAGGCTGCCACACTTCAAAGTACGCTTCATAGCTGAGATGTTGCTAAACAAAACAACCTTTTTACTCTCTGCTTCACAAAGCACACACTTAGATGAATACACACTAATACTTGGTCTGTAAATATTTCACTGTTTCTAGACGATGAATTGTTTCTGCAACAAATCCCAAAAAATAAAGGAAAACAAAACACAAATCATCTTATACATATTTATCCGATCAGCTCATGAAAATAACATTTGCTGCAAGGTGGAAAAAAATCTGCGAGGGCCTTTGTGTGTCTGCGCGTGGTGCGGCTGAGCTTTTTCATCCCTGCATATTTGTTATTTGGACCCAGTATGAGGAGTCACAAAGGGCAGGATGAGACTATTCCAGGGTGCCTCGGTGAGAGAAAGACATGAAGATCTGTCTGTGTGTAGCATTCATCTCCTCACGCACAAACGTAAAGGTCTCTGTTTAACAAAGCTGAGCTCCACCGCCGAGATAACAACATTTCCATGGTTACAAGTCCAGCAAGGTCAGGCACATGAAGAGAGTGCTAGGCGTTGATTGGTTCATAGATAATTACACTTTCCTTTAAGATGATGTGAAAACAGGATTTTTCTCCCCGTCTCCTCAATTTAAAAGCTGCTGTAAAACATTATCAGGGATTTCAGCTGCAGGCCCTGCAGCTCTTATTACTTCCTTTATTCACTGGCTTTGGAGGGTTATTCTTCAGCGTGATAAATTATGCATTGTGCTTGTCTTGTATCTTCAAAATAAACCAGAGGCAGCCTGTAAAACCAGTCAATTTCATGAAACATCCAAGTCATCATGTTAAGTTGTTGTGAAAAGCCTTTCATTTATAGGCTCATCAAATAGAATTTCAGCTGCAGGCCCTGCAGCTCTTATTACTTCCTTTATTCACTGGCTTTGGAGGGTTATTCTTCAGCGTGATAAATTATGCATTGTGCTTGTCTTGTATCTTCAAAATAAACCAGAGGCAGCCTGTAAAACCAGTCAATTTCATGAAACATCCAAGTCATCATGTTAAGTTGTTGTGAAAAGCCTTTCATTTATAGGCTCATCAAATAGAATTGGCTCAAAAAGAGCCCTGTCTTTAGGTTTGATGACTGAAATGGCAAATTCAATATTTTCTTCTCTCCGTCTTACTAATCCTTTTAGAGGTGGTCATGATGGTGGCGGCTGTTCCAGCAACAACTGGAAGACACTCATAAGACACGCTGGCATCATGGCATTCCCATATATAGATATTTTTCATTCTCTGCTCTCAGTTTGTTCATTTATTCATTTTAAAGCACCTTACTTCAATTGATTTCAAATCGTAAAGGAATAATGACTGCCTTATTCCCCCATTCCATTCCTTGCAGAGACCTATGGCCTTTTTCCCTGCGTTCAAGTCAGCCCTACTACTTTGGTCCACTACTTTGAACCTTTCCATAGGTGAACCATAGATGCCACAACAATTATAAGTGAAGGGGAAGTGTCCCCCCTCACATTTAAAAAATATATGTTAGGACCATTCACATTTGCCATGAAACATTAGCTCACCCAGCACTGTTTCTATTTCTTCATGAACTAATCCATTCCACTTGATTAATAGGAGAATACTCAAACCAGTAGTTGTCCACTCTGTTTTTTCCTGTCTATCTACAACAAGTCACCCCACCACATGCAGTGTTCCCTTTCAGTCATGTCTCTTGGTGAAACATATGCTATGGGAATTGCGCCCCCGCACGATAACCTGAAGGAATACATTCACGCCTTTACGGCAGGGGCGTCAGCGTCGCGCCAGAGGCCCCACCCTCTGGGTACTTAAGCCGCTGACGCCCATCCATCAATCTCTTATTGCCCTTCACCTCGCTTAAACATGAACTCTCTTTGCGGGACTTCTCTGCTGCTTCATCGCTCGACCAGAGGTGAGCTTGCTCCCTACACAGAGCGCACAGAGAATTATTCCTGCGTACTGCTGGACTAGCGAAAGCTAGTCCAGCACATTTTTCCTTAACCTCAAAGTTTTTCTTCTCCTCTTTCCGTAGACTGCTTCGCTCGACGGCGCTAACTGTGTCACACCGCTACCTCTGCTAATTCGTAGCAGGCTAGCCAGCGAAAGCAATGCGACAAAGGAGACGTCTCAAATGAAGAGAAAAAAGATCTTGGAAGGACTCGCTTGTCTTATCTCTGACATGCCTCCGGAGAAAGCAAAGCAAAAGACAATACTTTCTGCGGACGACGACGACGTCGGTTACGGGGAACAGATAGATAGATAGATAGATAGATAGATAGATAGATAGATAGATAGATAGATAGATAGATAGATAGATAGATAGATAGATAGATAGATAGATAGATAGATAGATAGACAGACAGACAGACAGACAGACAGACAGACAGACAGACAGACAGACAGACAGACAGACAGACAGACAGACAGACAGACAGACAGACAGACAGACAGACAGACAGACAGACAGACAGACAGACAGACAGACAGACAGACAGACAGACAGACAGACAGACAGACAGATAGATAGATAGATAGATAGATAGATAGATAGATAGATAGATAGATAGATAGATAGATAGATAGATAGATAGATAGATAGATAGATAGATAGATAGATAGATAGATAGATAGATAGATAGATAGATAGATAGATAGATAGATAGATAGATAGATAGATAGATAGATAGATAGATAGATAGATAGATAGATAGATAGATAGATAGATAGATAGATAGATAGATAGATAGATAGTTTTATTTGTCCCCGTAGGGAAATTAGTTTGCAACATTGTCAGCAGGCATTGACATAAAGGACATACTTATACAAACATGACATTAACATCCATCATTACAGCAAAGACATTTGTGCTCAGTAAGTCATGATACCTTAGTATTATTTATCGATTTAATTGCTTGTGGTATGAAAGAAAATGTTGTTCTGTTTCTTGAGAATAAAGGAAGGCCGTACCTTCGCCCTGAAGGAAGCAGCTCAAATGAAGATCTTAGGGGATGTGTGTCATCTGCTATAATCTTGTTTGAAGACCTCTCCCGCACCCCGGCGCCTGTGCTCCCGGAGACTGACTTTTCCATCCCTGCTCTGTTCGACTTGTGTCACAGAGCAGCAGACGCACTGCAGATCCCATGGCCTGAGCCTCCTTCTCGTCAACAAGTCACGAGGTTGGCAGGAAATTATTTTTACTCAAAGCAGCAGGCCACCACGAGAAAAAGGATACCTGTCTTTCCGGACTTCCTCACAGAACTGACTCGCACCTGGCCTCAGCCCAGAGCTCCCATGCTACTGCCACTCTCGCAGTTTCTCGACGTGGACGGGATGGATGAAGTGGGAATAGCCAACGTGCCTCAAATTGAGGACACGCTGGCATCTCATCTGGCTCCCAAGTCATCCGGGACAAAACCAACTCTCCCCAGCAAGGCCTGTCGAGCTTCGGCTTCTCTGCTCGAGAAATGCTACAGAGCTCAGGGTCTCGTGGCACGTGCAATGAACGTGTCCGCAATGATGCAAGCCTACCTGGCTGAAAAACTACAGGAGCTCCAGGTAACGACAGACAAGCAAGCTGCCGCGGAGCTGCTGGATGAAGCCCGCAGGGCAACAAACTTTGTGCTCCGCATGATGGGGACAGCAGCTGTTGCACATGGCAGAGGAATGGCGGAGGTGGTCATCGCAATACGCCATATGTGGATGACCTCAACTGACCTCCTGGAGGGACAGAAAGTTCCTTTTCTCCACCATTCGATAGAACCGACGGGACTTTTTGGAAAAGCGCTGGATCGAATTCAGACCAGGCTGGACCAGAGGCGCAAACAGGCGGAAGCTCTCCGAGTGGGCATCCCCAGGAGAACCTTCGCCCCCCCCTCCCCCCAAGGAATCGGCTGGGAGCAGAGCACCGTAGCCTCGACACCATTCAGCCACATGTGCTCCACCCCAAAAGCAGCTGGCGTACGAGGCAGAACACCGGCAAAGACCACCGCCGGGCCCATCTCGACCGAACACGCCTGGAGTAAGAACAGATTTGTTCCCCACCAGGCGGACCGGTACAGAACCTCCTCGACGAATCGGGACACCAAACAGAAGTGTGCCTGATGAACCAGGACCGCTTCTAAACCTTACACGATCACCCGCCCACGCGGTACGGGAAATTATCTTTTCACGTCCAGACTTTGTTTGTAGCATGGTACAAAAAGCTGGTGACTTTGTTTTAGACACAAATCATGTTCTTTCTGCTGTGAGTGACATAAAGTCAAATATGTCGTTACACATAAGCACGAATAAAGCTAAAAAAACAGCCACTCTCTGTTTTCTTGACCCAAAACAAACAAACAATAACAACAACAAACACAATAACATCAGCAGAATGGGTCCCTCTGTCCTGCCAGCCGACATAAAGGGAGGGGGCCATCTCCCCACCCCCCTCCCTCCCGGCTCACGGGGTGTTAGCCTAATCAATAAACCCTAACAGGGTGCCTCAGTTCTGTCTGCAACAGACAGGCCCAGAGACGCCTGCAAGCAGGCCCGACACTCCTCACAAAAGCCGTTTACGCATTGGCCAGCCCTCAATGGCCCGGGGCTCCCCTGGGTGGCTCTGGGCCACCCGCGTTCATTACGCATTTGCCGCAGAGCCGCCTTGAAGTGGGTGGGCAGTTCTCTGGAAGTGGGTGGGGTGCTCTCTTCACGTGGGTGGAGTGTTCGTGTTTTAAGAGAGGAGACTCGGCAAAAAAAAAATTGTTAGCTGGATATATATATATTAGTGTTTCTGCGTTTAATTTTTGTTAATAACTGATCACAAATCAGCTTATGTTACAACGTAAATAACACGAAGCGCACACCCATTTCCGCCTTTCAGCGCGACCTGAATGTCATTAAACAATAACTAATATTGTCTAACTGTTGCGCGCAGCCAGGGTTTTAAAATATAACGAATAATCTCTAACTTTTACGTGCAGCTAAAATGTCAGGAGGAGTGATTCCTATATGGGGAAGTTGGACACCTGAAAATTCAGTCCGCCGAATAGCTCAACGAGTTAATGCATTGTCGTTTTGACCGGGAGAAGTGGGTTCGCTTCCCGCCTGGGACAAAGTTATTTTACTTTTTTTTTCTTTATTCACATTTTCTTTTAAATAAAAAGGAGTTTGTTTGGTTAACAAACTCCTTTTTATTTACTCCAATAAAAAAAAAAATAACTTTGTCCCAGGCGGGAAGCGAACCCACTTCTCCCGGTCAAAACGACAATGCATTAACTCGTTGAGCTATTCGGGCAGACTGAATTTTCAGGTGTCCAACTTCCCCATATAGGAATCACTCCTCTTGACATTTTAGCTGCACGTAAAAGTTAGAGATTATTCGTTATATTTTAAAACCCTGGCTGCGCGCAACAGTTAGACAATATTAGTTATTGTTTAATGACATTCAGGTCGCGCTGAAAGGCGGAAAGGGGTGTGCGCTTCGTGTTATTTACGTTGTAACATAAGCTGATTTGTGATCAGTTATTAACAAAAATTTAACTCAGAAACACTAATTCAGCTAACAATTGTTTTAGGGGTTTCTCGTTTCTGTAGTTAAATTTGAATGAAATTCAACCCTCGCGCTGAGGTTGTTTGAATGAGTCCCGCCCCTGCTGCAAACAACGAATCAAATGAGAGCAGTACATGACGTGAAACTAGCCCTGTCGGGCTCGGCCCGATAGAACCACGGTGAAGATGGTTCCAGAACAAGGGTGGATCCCGGGCGGAAAAGGTAAATGCGAAGACGCCGAACCCGGGTTAGAAGCTGGGAGAGCCGGGGAGGGCCGGCCAATGCGTAAACGGCTACCGACAGGTGAGGGGGGTCACGTGCTCCGTTCCCCGCTCCATTGTAAACCACGGGGCGGACAATACACAAATCAAACAAACCCGTGACACATCCGCGCTCCAGGGGTGCGCGCTGACAGAATCTGACGACCCACCTTCCTGGCCACCTATTCAATGGTTCCCAGTAACGGACGGGGGGGCCACGGCAGAAGCCCGCAGGCTAACACCAGCTTCACAAGTTCACAAAGGCAGTTGTGATGAAACTGCAGTGTGTGTAAACAAAACCAGGGCTGAATCAGACTCCTCTTCCTTTTAATCGAAGAGGACTGAGCAGTCATCATTTCCGAACCATAACCGACCCGATGAGTTAACAGTAATTACAGGTCCGAACCCAAAAAACAACAACATTTGTAATTAGTTATTAACTTTAGGGGACACACAGCTGAATTAAGGGACAGAAGATCGGAGCTGAGGTGGTGTTTGTCCTTTCATGTCCTTCAGGAGCATTTGAATCCTGTTTCGGCCTGCATTCTTCTGCATTACTCAGACACGCGGACAGCTCTGGCTGGATTTTTTTATGTGGACGGGGTGTCAGCTTCATCTAGCTCTCTGACACACGTCTTTGGGATTTCACCTGTTTGGATCGTCGGCTGCGCGCGTCTGCTGAGTGCAGCGGCTGAATGAACGTCCATTTGGGTGATGGATCGCTTCTTGGCAGTGCAGTAAGTTAATGAACTTTTTTACCTCTTTCAAGGCCAGTCAGCTCGCAGTTGGTGTCTGTATGGCAAGCCATGTTATCATATAATTGTATCGCTACTGATCCTAACCTAAATAAAAGCCAGACACCGACTCGGCCTGCCCATTCAGCACATTATCATGGCCTGGCCTGCCTCAAATTCAAATCGGGTGGGGCCGGGCTCGGATTAGAAATGACAGCTCTATCACCAGTGTGTCCCCCTCACATTACACATGCTTCTGATGCCAATGGGGTGAAACCACCTGCTTCCAGCTTGGTTCTTATTACTTTCTTGGCCTCAGTTCCAAGCGAGCTCAGTGGAGCTAAAGATTTGCCATCAGCAGACAGCAGGTCATTGACGGACATTATTGGGAACTTTGTGCCGGCCTGTTGTGGTGAAGAAGGAACTGAGCTGTAAGGCAAAGCTCTGTTTACGGTCAGTCTTTGTTCCTACCCTCACCTATGGTCATGAACTCTGGGTAGTGATTGAAAGAGTGAGATTGTGGATACAGGCGGTTGAAGTGAGTTTCCTCTGCAGGGTAGCTGGACCCTCCCTTAGAGATGGGGTGAGAGGTTGAGTTATCTGGGAGAGAATTGGAGTAGAACTGCTGCTCCTCCACATCGAAAGGAGCCAGTTGAGGTGCTTTGCCCCCGAGACCCGACTTTGGAATAAGCAGAAGATAATGGATGGATGGATGGATGGATGGATGGACATTAGATAAGACAGAACTTTTCCAATAGGAACCTGTGGGGCAGCTTCACATCAGGTGAGTTACTGCCTGATCTTAAGAAACATGCAGGTGTGTAGACAACTAACCAACTGTCTGTCGTTTGCCCTGGTGCTTGGATCACGTTGGGACGGACTGGAAACATGCTGAGAGAGTACTGGGTTCCTATTCTGAGCTCAAGAGAACCAGATAAACCAAAGGCAGTCTTGTTATTCACATTGCACTGTAGACAGAAGATGAGCCGTTTGGACAAATGTCTAATACTGTATTTACACTGTAAAAACCTGTCAGTAGGTAAATTGACAGAACACTATATATTAATCAATAGTTTTAGATTTAGGGAGCCTCTGTTAGTTTGTAAATTTTAATCAAATCCTGGCTGGGGACATTTCTGGTGGAGATTGCATGTTCTCTTCGTGCATGTGTGGGTTTTCTCCAGGTACTCCGGTTGTCCTCCCACAGACCAAAAACATGTATGTTAGACTGATTGGTAATGCCCCATTTTGAACTGTTCCTACTCAGCCCCAGCTCTGCTCAGATTGCCACGGAAAGATCCCTATTCTACCAGTAATTTTTAGCTGATTTGAGGCTGATTCAGCATCTTTTTTGTCCCTGCTTCTCTGGTGGGACTGTGCGAGCTGAGTCGGGACTGAAAGTTGACTGCAGGACACTGATTGGTCAGGGGGAGGAGTCTCAGAAACTTTTCACCGATCCCTCATTTGCAATTTCTCGGAACTTGGAGCAGCGGCTGGATCTAGTTTTAAGACTTAAAAAACAATAATGACAGTACCGTGTTTATTACTGAAGTCCAGGCGTTTTTTGTGTTTGATGACCGATGACAAAATTCGAGCGAACTGTGTCACAGCGGAGGATTATACAAGCTGCTGGCCCACTGAAGCGCCTGAGGCAGGACCCCGAGCCCCGGCCTCACGTGTTCACAAAGTTAAACGGTACCGGCTTTATCGTGAAATCCTGTTTTCACTTTCCATCCATCCATCCATCCATCCATCCATCTTCTTCCGCTTATCCGGGGTCGGGTCGCGGGGGTAGCAGCCTAAGTAGGGAGGCCCAGACTTCCCTCTCCCCAGCCACTTGGAGCAGCTCCTCCGGGGGAATCCCAAGGCGTTCCCAGGCCAGCCGAGAAACATAGTCCCTCCAGCGCGTCCTGGGTCTTCCTCTGGGTCTCCTCCCGGTGGGACGTGCCCGGAACACCTCACCAGGGAGGCGTCCAGGAGGCATCCTAACCAGATGCCCGAGCCACCTCAACTGGCTCCTCTCGATGTGGAGAAGCAGCGGCTCTACTCCGAGTCCCTCCCGGATGACTGAGCTTCTCACCCTATCTCTAAGGGAGAGTCCAGCCACCCTGCGGAGAAAACTCATTTCAGCCGCTTGTATCCGAGATCTTGTTCTTTCGGTCATAACCCAAAGCTCATGACCATAGATGAGGGTGGGAACGTAGATCGATCGGTAAATTGAGAGCTTTGCCTTTTGACTCAGCTCTCTCTTCACCACGACAGACCGGTACAGCGCCCGCTTCACTGCGGACGCTGCACCTATCCGCCTATCGATCTCACGCTCCAGTTTTCCCTCATTCGTGAACAAGATCCCGAGATACTTAAACTCCTCCACTTGGGGCAGGACCTCCTCCCCGACCCGGAGAGGGCATGCTACCCTTTTCCGGCTCAAGACCATGGCCTCGGATTTGGAGGAACTGATCCTCATCCCGGCCGCATCACACTCGGCTGCAAACCGCTCCAGTGAAAGTTGTAAATCACGAACTGATGAAGCCAGTAGGACCACATCATCTGCAAAAAACAGAGAAGCGATTCTAAGGCCACCAAAACGGATCCTCTCAACACCTTGGCTGCGCCTAGAAATTCTGTCCATAAAAGTTATGAACAGAATCGGTGACAAAGGGCAACCTTGGCGGAGTCCAACTCTCACCGGAAACGAGCCTGACTTACTGCCGGCAATGCGGACCAAGCTCTGACACCGGTCGTACAGGGACCTAACAGCCCTTATCAAAGGGCCTGGTACCCCATACTCCCGGAGTACCCCCCACAGAACCCCCCGAGGGACGCGGTCGAATGCCTTCTCCAAGTCCACAAAGCACATGTAAACTGGTTGGGCAAACTCCCACGCACCCTCCAGGACCCTGCTGAGGGTGTAGAGCTGGTCCAGTGTTCCACGACCAGGACGAAAACCACACTGCTCCTCCTGAATCCGAGGTTCGACTATCCGACGGACCCTCCTCTCCAGAACCCCTGAATAGACCTTACCAGGGAGGCTTAAGAGTGTGATCCCCCTATAGTTGGAACACACCCTACGGTCCCCCTTTTTGAATAGGGGAACCACCACCCCAGTCTGCCAATCCAAGGGAACTGCCCCCGATGTCCACGCGATATTGCAGAGTCGCGTAAGCCAACACAACCCTACAACATCCAGAGCCCTAAGGAACTCCGGGCGAATCTCATCCACCCCCGGAGCCTTGCCACCGCGGAGCTTTTTAACCACCTCGGCGACCTCAGCACCAGAGATCGGAGAACCCGACCCAAAGTCCCCAGGCTCTGCTTCCTCAGTGGAAGACGTGCCAGTAGGATTGAGGAGGTCTTCGAAGTATTCCGCCCACCGACTCACAACATCCCGAGTTGAGGTCAGTAGCACGCCACCTCCACCATAAATGGTGTTGGTCTCGTACCTCTTTCCCCCCCTGAGACGCCGGATGGTGGACCAGAATCGCCTCGAAGCCGTACGGAAGTCATTCTCCATGGCCTCTCCGAACTCCTCCCACGCCCGAGTTTTTGCCTCAGCAACCACCCGAGCCGCATGCCGCTTGGACTGCCGGTACCTATCAGCTGCTTCCGGGGTCCCACAAGCCAAAAAGGCCCAATAGGACTCCTTCTTCAGCCTGACAGCATCCCTCACTGCCGGTGTCCACCACCGGGTTCGAGGGTTGCCACCACGACAGGCACCAACAACCTTGCGGCCACAGCTCCGATAAGCTGCCTCGACAATAGAGGCGCGGAACACGGCCCACTCGGACTCCATGTCCCCCGCCTCCCTTGGAACGTGTTCAAAGCTCTCCCGGAGGTGGGAGTTAAAGCTCCGTCTTACGGGAGACTCTGCCAGACGTTCCCAGCAGACCCTCACAATACGTTTGGGTCTGCCAGGTCTGACCGGCATCCTCCCCCACCATCGGAGCCAACTCACCACCAGGTAGTGGTCAGTTGACAGCTCCGCCCCTCTCCTCACCCGAGTGTCCAAGACATGCGGCCGCAGATCAGATGAGACGACAACAAAGTCGATCATCGAACTGCGACCTAGGGTGTCCTGGTGCCAAGAGCACATATGGACACCCTTATGCTTAAACATGGTGTTCGTTATGGACAATCCATGACGAGCACAGAAGTCCAATAACAGAACACCACTCTGGTTCAGATCAGGGGGGCCGTTCCTCCCAACCACACCCCTCCAGGTCTCACTGTCATTGCCCACGTGAGCGTTGAAGTCCCCCAGTAGAACAAGGGAGTCCCCAGGAGGCGCACTCTCCAATACCCCCTCCAAGGACTCCAAAAAGGGTGGGTAGTCTGAGCTGCCGTTTGGTGCATAGGCACAAACAACAGTCAGAGCCCGTCCCCCCACACGTAGGCGAAGGGAGGCTACCCTCTCGTTCACCGGGGTGAACCCCAACGTACAGGCACCAAGATGGGGGGCAACCAGTATGCCCACTCCTGCTCGGCGCCTCTCACCAGGGGCAACTCCAGAGTGGAAGAGTGTCCAACCCCTCTCAAGGAAACTGGTTCCAGAGCCAGAGCCATGCGTTGAGGTGAGTCCGACTATTTCTAGTCGGAACCTCTCAACCTCACACACTAGCTCAGGCTCCTTCCCCACCAGAGAGGTGACATTCCATGTCCCAATGGCCAGCTTCTGTAGCCGAGGATCAGACCGCCAGGGTCCCCGCCCTCGGCCACCACCCATCTCACATTGCACCCGACCCCTTTGGCCCCTCCCACAGGTGGTGAGCCCATGGGAAGGGGGACCCACGTCTCCTCTTCGGGCTGTGCCCGGCCGGGCTCCATGGGTAAAAGCCCGGCCACCAGGCGCTCGCCAGCGTGCCCCACCTCCGGGCCTGGCTCCAGAGTGGGGCCCCGGTGACCCGCGTCCGGGCGAGGGAAAACTTAGTCCATTAATTGTACTCATCATAGGGGTTTTTGGGCTGCACTTTGTCTGGTCCCTCACCTAGGACCTGTCTGCCTTGGGTGACCCTTCTAGGGGCATGAAGCCCCTGACAGCATAGCTCCTAGGATCATTGGGACACTCAAACCCCTCCACCACGGTAAGGTGGCAGCCCAGGGAGGGCTGTTTTCACTTTGACTTTATTAAATAATCTGTTAATTAAAGTCGCCACGGCTCTTCTGAATAAGTGAAACTATAATGTAACACAGTACACTAAAATTAAAGATATTTGACCATCCGACACTTGCGGGGGGGTGGGGGGGGGGGGGGGGCAGCGGTGCGCCACGGCTCTTCTGAATAAGTGAAACTACACAGTTGTTTACACTAACATTAAAAATATTTGACCATCCGACACCTGCGGGGGGGGGGGGTGGGGGGGTAGCCACAGCGCGACTGAGAGCAGATCTCCGAACGCGTGAAGTTCCTCCTTTTACTTCATGAGTTTGAATGAATGGACACTTCCTGCTGTCTGACAGCAGGAAGCTGTGGCCTTATATGGTGTTTTGAGGGGTGGGAATTATGTAAATAACCTTCACGCGTGCACGCGCAGCTGTTTAGGACAGGTGGGATTCATTAAATATACGCACTGCATTTACACACGTTTCCTCATGATAGAAGACTTTGTTGAATCTGACGTGGCATGTTCGTACGAACGCTTCGTACGAACAAAAGTAGGAGAAATTTAGGATAAAAATATGAACATTTTCGTGCATGAGGGCCAATGAGTGCAATTACATCAAATGATGAAGAAAAATATAGAATTTTAAATATAAATGTTTTTGTAGAATCTGATTCATCAGATTCAATTCAGTTTATTTATATGGCACCAAGTCATGACAGAAGTTGTTTCAGGGCTCTGTACAAAAACATAGAAAAGACAAAAAAAAACAAGTTAAGATAGAAATAATTGCAAATACAAACAGTTAGAGTAAGTAAAGACAACAGCAGAGTGAGGAAATGTGGTAAGTTTGCCTTCCCATATAGTCTAAGCCTATAGCAGCATAACTAAGGGACAGCTCTGGAAACTCAAGCCAATCATAACTATAGGATTTATCAAAAAGGAGAGTATTGAGTCCAGTCTTAAAACTGGACAATGTGTCAGCCTCACGGACAGAAACTGGAAGTTGGTTCCACAAGAGAAGAGCCTGAGAACTGAAAGATCTTATCCCATTCTGCTTTTGGAAACTCTAGAAACCACAAGTAAACCTGCAGTCTGAAAACAAAGTGCTCTATTAAGAAAATATGGAACAATAAAATCTGTCACACAGTCTCTCGTACACTGACTACTGGATATGAGCACCCCACAAAAGGAAGTAGTGGGTAAAGATAATGGATGGATGTTTTTCTTCCACAAAAAGGGCATGGCCTTTGAAGCAGAAGGAAGTTACGACATGTTGCTCCACTTTAAAAAAACACCACCGCAATATAACTGGTACACGTTCCAAGTGCTCAAACTGCAGAACTCTAAGTTAAATATAATGAACATGTTCATGTAACTTTGGTGGAAAACAGAGCTATTGCTTTAAGCTTTAATTCCATGTTGACATTTTTACCAACAGAGCTTTCATCGTGTACTATATGGACTTTTAGAAAAAAGATCAGCAACAAAATCTATAAACAAATGGAATGGAAATTCAAAATGTCATGCTGGCAAAGTGACAAATAATTATTTTCTCATTGTTTTGACATATGAAACATCATCTGTGTCTCTTGAATAAAACCCCCATATTGACTGTGTTTTAATAAAACAATATGACACTAGATACTAAAATCGACTAACACTGAATGTCATTGTATGGTAGTCACACGCCTGCTGGAAAACAATTGTTACCAACAAGCAAATATAATACATTTTAAGTACAAACATGGCTGCATGTGTGGATTTTTATACGAACCATTTAACTCATTTATAAGTTCTGTAATGTTGTAAAAATGTTAGCTGTCTTTGCTGTAATAAATATTTTACAGTTCAGTGCTGTAAGGTGACATGACGTGAATACCAAAAGGGAGTGAATACATTTGCAACTCACAATACCTTTTCAAAGCTTCCTAAAACCTTTCCCATTTTCCTTCTTTCTATCGCAAACAAAAGTGAAACTTATAGTTTTACAAATTACTACTGTTAAAGCCTAACGTAATAATCTCCTTCCATTCCACGTGAACACAAGCTTTGAGTTATCTTTTAATTGCACTAAATGCTTGGTAGCACCATTTTTTTTTTCTCTCTTGAGTTATATCTCGCTTCCATTCAGACATAAAGTCAGGACTCGTAACTCTTTCTAAAACACCGGCGTACCTTTTAAATATCATAATTAAAAGCCGTTTCAGCTCTCTGTGCTGCGTTTTTATCTTCCGTTCAAAGCAGGAAACACCGTCAAATGTTTTATTATCTCCACTGTGTGAGCACACTGTTTAATTGTACAAAAAGGCACCAGTGACACACAAAACTTGTTTTTCCTCTTAAGACGATGTGAAGGAGAGTCGGTCCAGTGGTGGCGAGGTGATGGCGGCGCACAGTTCAGAAGGTCACTGAACATGTCGGTGGGTGTGAGCCCAGCGAATGGCTGTGTTACACCATGCGGAGCATCAGATAATGGCACATTAACATGAATAATGCATTCCATGTTGACAAGTGGAGAGGAACACACACAGTTTAAATGTTCTATAAGGAGAAAAATGTGTTGGATGGAACAATGCCAACAACACCGTAACAAAAATAAGCTACAAAAACAACTTATCAATTTAATCTTTCAGAAGACCCGTACGCGGGCCACCAATAAATGTAACAATATAGGAGTTATTAGTCAGTTTACTGACTTACCTATAGTTTAGACGTGCAAGTCTGAGCAGACTTTATCTGCACAAACTTGCCACCAAGTTCACGGGGTCTCAACTTTTTCAGAATAAATCAACAAATCTAACGATGTGATTAGCCAGTAATGTAATTTCACGCTTAGACTTCAATTTATGTTGGTCTACCAAAAGAATAGACCTTTTATTGAAACTATCACAAAAATTACATAAACATTTGTATCGATATTAGCTCTGATTTAATAACTATGTTGACAAGAATTCAAATTAAAACAAACAGACAATTAAAACTTAACTGTTGGCACAAAACTTGACAGATTAAATACTTATGAAAAATAAGAAATAGGAGGAAGGAGATGAATGGAAGCTAAGTTAACGGAAGTTAATTATTTTGAAAACAACCAGGGTGGCAAGCTTTCCCATACGGATCTCAGCTGGGCTTCCCACACGTTCAGGACACAATCAACGCCTCGTTACCTGTTGACGATACGTCTTGGAGATAAGAGTTGAGGTTTGTGGACACTAACGGACTGTGTTGTCCAGTTCACGCCCAGATGACCTCCGCGCGTGTGAGCTGATTCAGACGAGTGAGAAGAACCGCTTCTCCCGGCAGGAACAGAC
>JBBPBX010083954.1:5220-15409 GCA_038048925.1 Garcialebias charrua
TCTACTATATTATTACTCTACTACTATATTACTATATTGTTCGGACTATAAGGCACACTTAAAATCCTTTAATTTTCTCAAAAGTCAATAGTGAGCCTTATTATCCGATGTGCTTTATGTATTAATTCTGATTGTGCTTACTGACCTCAAACTGGTTTTATGTGGTATACAGTGCTCAACAACCTGTCAAAATGTTTTAGTTTCACTTAATGCACTTTATAATCCAGTGCACCTTACAGTCTATGCGATGCATGGGAAAAGCTTGGGAATTTCAATATACCCACTTAAAAGTGCCCAATGACACGAGCCCATGTCATGTATCATTTCTACTGATGGGCTTGTGTTAGTGCTGGACGATAATTCAATAACGATAAATATCGCGATATACATTTATTCAATAACGATGATATGAAGTTTAAGCATATTTTCGATATTTCGATAGGATTTTACAACGTTTCATTGACGTTTTTCTGTTTCTGTTCGGGTTGGAGCGGCTGCTTCAACAACGCGCCCGGACAGAAAAAGCTGTGACACAAAACGTGCGTGGTGACGTCGTTGTTACGCAGCGCTCAGTCCAGCAGCAGGCGTTAGCGGTAGCAGGCTAAAAGCTAAGCTAGTCTCCAAAGCGCGTTAAGTTTTCGCTTCAAAACGAGTCAAACGAGTGCTCATGACCGTCAGAATGTGACTGAACAAAGTTTCACAAGCGAAGAGAAAGAGACGACATCACTGATGAGAGGAAAGACTAATTCGTCGGTGTGGACGTAGTTCGGTTTACTGCAGGTCTCATCTGCAGCGAGTCCTACTCGGTTTCTTTATTTTGCAAAACGTGACAGAGTCGTTCTAACTAGCGGTGGGAACATCTAACTTGTTTAATCTGAAGAGTTTCCACTTGATATAATATGATGAGAGTCAGAAGATGAAGAACAATAAAGTTTGAGCCAACGTTTCCCTGAAACTACGACGTAAACAAACAGCCCCAGCAGCGCTGCATGTTTTTTTTTCTTCTTCAAAATAAAACAAATTCATCAGAAGTTAAAAAAAAACACTGAATGAAAATGTGCAGAAAGACGAAAATAGTGTATAATATCTGCCCCTTGTTTAAAAAATACAAAATAACTACAAACAAACAACAACCTTCACTTCACCTGCACACACCTTCCCAACAGCTTTGATTTAATCATATTTTAAAACATATAAATAGTTTTAGAAATGTTTATGGTGATATCAAGTCAACACAATCCTGTTTCCTGATTTACAACTCAGCTCCTTCAAACTAGTCCTAAATGGAGGTTTTACAAACATTTACATTCCCTTCAGGGTTTAATAACTTTAAACAAATTTTAATTGAATATTTGGGGGGTAATTTTTTTTTAGTTTTATACATGACTTGTAAAATACTATGTTCAACCAAATCATAAAATTTTAATAATTTAAACTGATGAAATATTTGTTGGGTGACCATAGCACTTCCTACTAATAATTCTTATAGCTCTTTTTTTAATAAAATAAAAACAGGGTTTGTAATAGTTTTACATGCTTTTCCCCAAACTTCAATACAACAGATTAAATATGGAACAATCATTACCTTATACAATATATTCAAAACTTTGTCATTCAAAAACTATTTTACTTTATACAGTAATGCAATTGATTTTTTTATTTTTATTCTTAAGTAATTTCCATGAGATGTCAGCTTCTTATAAATAACAACACCCAAAAGTTTTATTTAATTAACTATGCATTTCAATACTGTACATTTTAAAGTTCTTGTTTAAAGTTAAAACTAATAATACAGTATTGACACAGTTGAGAATTTTATGGCAAGAAAGTTCATGCTCAATAATCCAGGTACCAAATCCAATAATTCTCAGTCAGGTCATCTGGACAGTTTCTTTTTTATGGAAACTGGATGGAGGATGGAGGATGAAACGTTTCTATAAAAAATAAACTGTCCAGATGACCCGACTGAGAATTATTGGGTTGAGAAGTTTATGTTTATTTGATGGTGATTTCCATCTTTTTGGAGGCTAAATACAAATACAAGGTGAACAATAATTTATTTGTATAGTTTATAGTTTTTTTTAGGCTTTTATATTGTTTATATCGATATCGAATTATATCGTTATCGACCGAAATTAGAAACTATATCGTGATAAAAATTTTGGCCATATCGTCCAGCCCTAGCTTGTGTCATTGTCAGCACATTTGGAACATTTTATAGACACATTGAGTTGGTTCAATCTGTTTTTTTTGTATAATTAATACTTCTGTACCTACTACTTAATACTTGAACATGTTTTGCATTAATACTGTTTTATAAATTCTATAACATGTTGTTAATACAAAGCTTGTTGTACATTTATTAAAATAAAAGCATCAGATTTTTTTTTTTGAAATGTTCAAAACAAGTGAACAATTACATTGTACTAACCAGTATACTGTACAGTACTTTGGTTTCTAAGCACAGTACTGTAACCAATTTAGACTACACCACTGGCGCCTTATATATGAAAACAGACCCGTTCATTGATGTTGAGCCTTATAATCCGGTGCACCTTATAGTCTGAAAAATACGGTACAAAAATCTAACGTCAAACTTTTTTCCAAATTTTTATTTTAGCAGTGAACAATAATAGTTGTGCAGTCACTATGCTGGTCGATAAAGCTATTCTTACTTAGGCTACTTATACTTGAAAAAAAAACATCCCTTTTGTTTTATCAGCACTTAAACTTGTCCTAAATGCTGATAAAACAAAAGGGATGTTTTTTTCAAGTAGGAAGTCTGTCCCAGCAGATCTTCCTCTGATTTTATCCTCAAATGGTGTCCCTATTGAGTTTGTTGATTCCTATAAATATCTGGGTATCCTGGTCGATTCACATCTCTCTTTTAAACTCCACGTGGAAAACCTAGTGAAGAAACTGAAAGTTAAACTGGGTTTCTTTTTCAGAAACAGATCATGTCTAACACTGAATGCTAGGAAACGCCTTGTGTCTGTGACTTTCCTTCCCTCCATTGATTACGGTGACATTCTCAAGATGGTGTAGTGGCAGGGGAACCGACTTGGGACCCGAAGGACCCAGGTTCGAACCCCAGTCACGGCATAACTTGTGGTGTGTTTGAGCAGCACATCTCATCCCAGCAATTGCTCCCCGGCGCGCTTTCTATAGCTGCCCACTGCCCCACCTGGTGGTGATTGGGTTAAATGCAGAGTCAAATTTCGTCTTATATGGAAACATACACAGATGACAAAAATGTGACATTATTATTATTATTATTAAATCACTTCTTGGTCTGCTGCCCTCATACATCTCCTCCTACATGTCTCTGCGTGAGTGCAGCTACAGCGTGCGCTCTCAGGACATGATTACCTGCAGTGTTCCGTCAGTGAGGACTGAACTTGGAAAAAGGGCCTTCTCCTACTCTGCTCCTGCTTCATGGAATATCTTACAAAAAGATCTGAAGCTCTCGACCTTGACCTCTTTAAATGGTTTTAAGAATCTGTTGGAATCCTGGCAAAAACCAATGCAGATATGTTCCTGTCTTTGATTTTATACATCTACCTTATAATGTTTTGCTAGTTTTTTGATACTTTGTTAAAAAAAACTATGTATTTCTCTCTTTTGTTTTTCTCTCTTTTGTTTTTCTATTGTTCATTGTTTAAGGAAATTCTACCATTGCTGTTCATCGTTCTTTAGTTTTAGCAGGTCGCTTTCGTAAATGAGCCCACGAGGCTCAATAAGATTTACCTGACTAAATAAAGGTTGAATGAATGAATTCACTAACGACATCAGTTTTATACTAGAAAGTCTACTAATAGAAGTCGTTATCAGCTTTTCTATATACTGTACTTTCTGGTGCTTTTACTTTTACTGCTGCTGATATTTTTGAGTGGGCTTTCATGAAGCTTTATGACTTTTAATAGCTGTAGTTTAGTGTTGAAGGAGCAAATAAACAGTAAAAAAAATCTAAAACCTTTATCTTGCTACAGCCCTGTTTTTATTTATTTATTGCTTGGATCAAATATCTTTATTTTAGTCCAAATTGTCACAGTTTTTTTTTTTTACTTAAACAGTAGAATAAATAAAGCTCCTAGATTGTGATGCATTTTGTTTTATTGTAACAGAGGATCAGATGAGTTAAAGATGCTGCCCCCTAGTGGAACATACTAGACCTGCTGAGGCTGGCATGACCTGAAGCAGCCAACGGGACAAAAATTTATAATAAATAGCAGCAGGTCCATCAGAGCAGCATGGGCAAACACAGCTCACATTGTGCATTTTTAGTCTGTGAGATGAATGCTTCTCATTAATCATGCCCATTTGTCTTTAGTTGTAAGTCTAGAGGTCAGTGATTAAACGCTGTTCTCTGCAGCGTGGCCAAGTCTTCCTCCGTTCTGCTCCCTCACTCAGAGGATCAGAGGAAAAGCTGCCTCTCTGCTCCGCTTTTCATTGCTCTGATGTTGTCTGCCACCAAATCCCGGTTGAGTAAAAGTCAGAAATTGAAGCAGCAAATTATGTTTTATGTATGTGTGCTTGCACAACAAAAGCAAGCAGGAAAGTGGGCCAAGCTTCAGACATAATGGCAACAAAGCAGCTTTCTACTTTTTGACAGCGACAGCCAACAAACCGGGCACAGATTTAATACGAGGGTTCAGTTAATGACAGAGGAAATGGAAAGAGATAACACAGAAATTGCATTACCTTGCTGCACTATTCCTGGAGAGTACTTTACAATTCGCACTGATTGTGTTCTAGTGGAGAAACAGCCTTTTAATGTGGCAGCTCTATTATTTAATAAATGTGAAGAAAAATGAGCAATAAAACAGTCGTACACCTGTGGGAAAATAGACATTTTTCCAGATTGTTCAATCTACACTAAACACATTATTGTTAGTGGCTTGTTTCTGATACTAACCTATAATTTTTTTATTATTTCTTAATAAATTGGTTTTCACAGTGTTGTAAATCTGAGCACAATCTAGCTCTTCCAGCTGTTCAGTTTGTCTGATGTAAAGCCCAAGCATTAAAAAATATTTAATTTAAATTATATGGAGAAAATGACTGAAACTAGTGCAGTTTCCTTTTTTTTAGGATCTGTGTATTTTGTTGCCAGTGCTGCTAATAACTTCAGATTATTTTTAGGACAGGATAGCGTTTGTTGAGACATTAGTCTCAGTGTGGGTTAGGCCTGCAGATATTGTGTCTGGTAGTTTTTGTCTTGGGCCACCAGAAGGTGGGTGATAATGTAAAGGCCTGTGTGTGAATGTGTTCATGTGTGTGTGTCTGCTAGCAAAACACTGGATGGGTTTTTATAAAACTATCATAAAGTAACCATTGGTTGCACACCTACAAATGAACTAAGATGGCCGCGCTCAGTGCAGCCGCAGCTTCACGAGTTCCCGGATCATCTCTAGTTTTTAGTAATTTTAATAGTGTTTTTGTACCTGACTCTGCGCGTTTTTTGCGGGTGAATTACAGCCGAACTGAACTGTTAAGAATCGGAGCGGATTTACCACAGGGCACAGCTGAAATCAGCAACGAACTCAAATCAGAACTCGGAAGATTGGACCTGCTAAAAACGTCCTTCTGGAAGCAGATGCGCTCCAGGGGAAAGAAAAGGAAGCGATGCTCTCGTGAAAAGAAGCGGGGTTGTCGTGCAGGAATTATGACGAGAATGCGGAAAGACGCTAAAACCGGTAAACCCCCGATGCCGGCTCTTTTCCTGTCTAATGTTCGCTCCCTCGACAACAAGATGGATCTACTTCGTTTGAGGGTAACCACGTCGGAGGAGATGAGAAGATGTTCTGTGCTTTGTCTTACGGAAACGTGGATTTCTGAGGACACTCCAGACTCTGTTTACGAGCTGGACGACCGGCTCTTCTTCAGAACAGACCGGTGCATCGAGACTACGGGGAAAACGCGAGGTGGCGGTGTTTGTATTTACGTACACAAAGATTGGTGCACGAACTGTGCTGTGATAAAAAGAGCTTGTTCAGCTGCCGTGGAGTTGATCACAGTTAGGTGTCGCCCGCATTACAGGTATTCCCCGATTTACGAGCGAGATCCGTCACTAGGGGGCGCTCGTAAACCGGAAATCTCGTAATTTGGAACGGCCGCCATTTCCTTCGTAAACCCGGAAGTCCGCTCGTAAATTGGAACGGTTTTCGCCAGCGCACCTAAAAACACTCTATTTTCATCTAAAAACTACTTTTGAGTGCATAAAAATGATCGGAAACGTGTGTTTATATGCTTAACTTGCTAACTGTAGTGAAAAAACACATGAAAACTCAGTATTTTTTTCGTTTTTTCCAAAAATTCGCAGCTCGTAAGTCTGGGACCTCGCAGATCAGAGCGCTCGTAATTCGGGGACTACCTGTATATGCCACGTGACTATTCAGTGATCATAATCAGCGTTATTTACATAGCACCCGATGCTAATGCTAACGACGCCCAGGGAGAGATTCATGACTTACTCACCTCGCTGCAGTGTAAATATCCTGAGGGGCTTTTCATTGTTTGCGGGGACGTCAATCACGTAGATCTCCAAGTGTCCCTCCCAGCCTTCAATAAGAATGTCTTCACAGCAACGAGAGGAGATAAAACGCTCGACCAAGTCTTCACAAATGTAAAGGGGGCATACACGGCGAAGACACGCCCAGCGCTCGGATCTTCAGACCACGACTCTCTGATCCTGGCGCCAAGAGAACTCCCCCCACTCAGGCGGTCCAAGCCGGAACAAAGACAAATAACAATCTGGCCTCAAGATAGTTCCCCCTTGTTGAGAGACTGTTTTGAGAGGACAAACTGGTCTGTTTTCAGGGAAGCAGCTACTGATGGAAGTTCAGTGGACATGGATCTGTACGCTTCCTCAGTCCTGGGTTACATCAGTACATGCTCTGAGAATGTATCCATAAAAAAATATGTGAAATCCTACCCAAACCGGAAACCCTGGTTAAATAGAGAAGTTCACGCCTTGTTAGCAGCCAGAGACACTGCATTCAAGTCAGGAGATAAAGTGGAGCTGAGGAAAAGCAGGAATGAACTGAAGGATGGCATTAAGAAGGCCAAGGCCACGTATGCACAGAGGATCGAGGGACAGTTCACCTCACAAGACCCACGGAGCATGTGGAAGGGTATTAAATGCATAACAGATTACAAAGGCAAAAACAAACAATGCCCCAGGGACCCATCTCTGCCTGATGCCCTCAATAAGTTTTATGCACGTTTTGATGATCCAAACAGACCTGCTAGCACCAGACTCACCTCATCACCAGATGAAGAGCATCTCAGGGTGTCCGCAGCAGAAGTGAGAGGCAGTCTCAGAAAGATTAATCCTCATAAAGCAACCGGACCAGACAACATCCCAGGGAAAGTTCTGAAGGAATGTGCGGACCAGCTCTGTGAGGTGCTGGCTGACATCTTCACCACCTCACTTGCACTGGAGTCAGTTCCCACCTGCCTGAAGACCGCGACCATCATCCCAGTCCCAAAGAGCTCCACAGTGACTGGTCTGAATGACTATAGACCGGTGGCCCTCACCCCGATAGTCGCTAAATGTTTTGAGAAACTGGTCATGTCCCACATCAAGGCAACCGTCAACATCAACGAGGACCCTCATCAATACGCATACCGTGAGAACCGATCAACAGAGGACGCCATTTCTTCCGTGGTCCACACTGCTCTCACCCACCTGGATCAGAAGGACTCATACGTGCGTCTGCTCTTTGTGGACTTCACATCTGCCTTCAACACCATGATCCCCCAAACTCTGATAGACAAACTATCTACACTTGGACTAAGCCCCTCTATTTGTAACTGGGTACTAGACTTCTTAACAGACAGACCACAGTCCGTGAAGATCCACAACTTCTCCTCCTCCACCATAACCCTTAGCACTGGCTCTCCTCAGGGATGTGTGCTGAGCCCCCTTCTGTTCACTCTGCTCACATATGATTGTACAGCCACACTTCCAGGCTGTCATATTGTTAAGTTTGCAGATGATACAGCGGTGGTGGGATGCATTACAAACAATGATGAGTCCAGCTACAGACAGGAGGTGGAACACCTGGAGAGCTGGTGCAAAGAGAACAATCTTCACATGAATGTGAAGAAGACAAAGGAGATGATTGTGGACTTCAGAAGGAACAAACACAACCATGCCCCACTGAAAATAGGTGGGTCTGCAGTGGAAGTGGTCTCCAGCTACAAATACTTGGGTGTACACATGAATGATAACCTCAGCTGGAGCAACAACACCACCAGCCTGATCAAGAAAGGTCATCAGAGACTCTACTTCCTCAGACGGCTGAGACGAGCTGGTCTGAGCAGCCCAGTCCTCACCTCCTTCTACAGGTGTGCAGTGGAGAGCATCCTGTGCTCCAGCATCAACGTGTGGCATGGAGGCTGCACAGTTGAAGAGAGGAAAGCTCTACAGAGAGTGGTGAAGGCTGCACAGAAGTCTGTTGGAGTCAGTCTCCCCACCATCACAGACATTTACACCTCCAGATGCAGGAAAAGAGCCACCTGCATCATGAAAGACCTCACTCACCCAGCACACTCACTCTTTGCCCCACTCCCCTCAGGACGGAGGTTGAGGAGCATCAAATGTAGAACCACTAGACTGAGGAACAGCTTCTACCCTGAGGCTGTTAGACTCATGAATAAATAAAAATAAAATAAAAAATAAACACTGCAAAATATCACATCATGCTGATGCTGATCTGTTTTCTTGTTGCTGTATTCATCTGTGACCATCTGCTCATACAAACTCATGTTCGTGCTGCTGTTTATTCCCACTATATTAGGCTTAGTGTATTACTAGTTGATGTTTTTCTTAGTTAGTTCTAGATGTTATTACTGTTTTTCTCTTTCATTGTTGTTGGATGTAACTGGGACCTCGTGTACATAATCTCGTTTTCATCTCATGTACCACATGCGGTGCAAATGACAATAAAGACTCTCTGACTCTCTGACTCTGACTCTCTGACAACTGATTAACTTCAGGAGTTAACCAAATTCAAGATGCCTATTTATCTTAGCAAACACAAAAATGCCTATACCGTATTTTTTGTACTATAAGGCGCACCGGATTATAAGGCGCAATATCAGTGAACGGATCTGTTTTCATACTTAAGGTGCACCTTTAAAAAAAGCGTATTAACGAAACTAAAACATTTTGACAGATTTTTGAGCGCTGCGCCATATAAAATCAGTTCGAGATCAGTAAGCACAACCAAAATTAATACATAACCTGATTATAAGGCTCACTGTTGATTTTTGAGAAAATTAAAGGATTTTTAAGTGTGCCTTATAGCCTGAAAAACACGATAACTCATTGAATTGGACAGATATAAGGCTAACTTTTGATTTAGTAGTAGTTGAGGGGGATATCAAACACAAATTCTGGTGGCTTACAGAATGCACAAGATCTTTGGTAAAATTTGGGCAGGTAGGGCCGAGGAGCAATGAGTATAACATCTTTTAAAGGGGACCACAGATAGGTTTTTAAAATTTTTATGGTATGTCTGTGGGCTATCCAGACAATGTTCATTCAATTTAATACACAAAATAATTCTTAGATAATAATAATAATTAATTCAATTTATAACGCACTTTTCATTACTGAAAATCTCAAAGTGCTACACATATATTGAATGCTACACACATTCATAAACCGGTGGCGGCAGACTACCATGCAAGGTGCTTTCCAGTCCTACCGGGAGCAACTCAGGGTTAAGTGTCTTGCCCAAGGACACAACGACACATGGTGCGGGTCCCGGGAGTCGAACCGCCAACTTTCCGATCGGGAGACGACTGCCATTACCACTACACCACGGCCCCTTTTTAATTCTGCCATTTTTAACTTTCGTTTTGAACGACTGGTTTATGATAATGAGCTCTCATGGCCACGCCCTTCAAAGATCTGTTTACATTAACTACGCCCTCTGTAACAGCCAGTATCTCTAATCTGTTGTTGTTTTAAAATTAGCTCTTTTTTTATTACTCATTTGACTTACTGTTAGTGCTAGCTTAAGATAACTTACCGAAAGCCGTCTGCGCGCGCCGCCATTATCTGCTCCCTTTAGCCCGAATCCGAGGCTAAAAATAGCTCGTTCCTCCTCCGGCTCCGCTCGTTGCATGCAGCGCTTTTGGGAGCGATCTCTGCTTCAGTCCAGACATACACAAAGTT
>JBBPBX010083955.1:2544-15409 GCA_038048925.1 Garcialebias charrua
ATCATTTTATTTAAAAAGTGCCTTTCAGGACACCCAAGGACACATTTAAAAAAAACAACAACAACAAGCACAGTGCAAAGATCAACAGGAATAAATTAAAATATAAAAAACATAAAACAAAGTTAAGAAGGATAAGCGAGTCTAAAGAGATGATGAGCAGTCTTGAACAGAGAAAGAGAGGTGGTGTTTCGAAGGTCTGGCAGTAGAGAGTTCCAGAGGTGAGGGGCAGAGCAGGTGAAGGCCCTGCTCCCCATGGTGGAGAGACAGGAAGAGGGTACATGGAGGTGTAGCGAAGAGGAGGATCTGAGAGAGCGAGATGGGATGGAGATTTGTAGGAGGTCAGATAGATAAGGAGGGGCAAGGTTGTGGATAGCTTTGAACGTGAGGAGTAGAATTTTGAAGATGATGCGTGATTTAACCGGGAGCCAGTGGAGCTGCTGCAGGACAGGAGTGATGTGGTTATAGTAGGAGGTTTGAGTGATGACACGGGCAGCTGAGTTCTGGACCATCTGTAACTTGTGGAGAGATTTGTTGGGGAGGCCGTAGAGAAGGGAGTTGCAGTAATCGATACGGGAAGTCACAAGACTGTGCACCAGGATGGCTGTGGAGCGGGGTGAGAGAGAAGGACGGAGACGGTTAATATTACGGAGGTGGAAATAGACAGACCGAGTATTGTTGATGTGTGAAGACTCTTGACTTGAGGAGAGGGGGATAGAAGAGAATTGTTAAGGGGGACGAGAAGATGTTCTGATTCTGAAATAAGAGTTTTTGGTACCAACAAGAATGATTTTTGTTTTGTCACTGTTTAGTTGAAGGAAATTGTTAGAAAACCAGTAATTTAGCTCATTGAGAAAGTCGGTGAAGATGGAGGGTGGGTGGAGTTTGGTTTTGTTGACAAGTAGAGCTGTGTGTCATCAATATAACAGTGGAAATTGACACCAAACTTGCAGAAGATGTGACCTAGCAGGAGGAGGTAAATTATAAAGAGTAGGTGTCCGAGGACAGAGCCTTGGGGGACACCCGTGGCGTGGAGACGGGGGAAGACTGGGAATGGAAGGATTTAATCTGAACGAATTGAGTGCGGTCAGAGAGATAGGAGTTGAACCAGTCTAACGGGGTACCTGAGATGTTAGTCTGTTGAGGAGGATAGAATGACAGATGGTGTCGAAGGCAGAACTTAGATCAAGAAGAATGAGGATGGACAGAAGACCAGAGTCAGCAGCAAGAAGGAGGTCGTTAGTAATTTTTACTAGAGCTGTTTCGGTGCTATGGTGGGGGCGAAAACCAGATTGAAACTCTTCATAAATGTTGTTGTTGGACAGGTGAGATTGAAATTGACTAGCAAAAACGTTTTCAAGAACCTTGGAAATAAAGGGCAGATTAGAGATGGGACAAAGATTACTGAAGTTGGTAAAGTCAAGGCCTGGTTTCTTGATGATGGGGGTGGCAGCAGATTTGAAGGCTGTGGGAACAACGCCAGAGGTTAGGGAGGAGTGGATGTCAGGTCCTTTTTATCTCCCCTCTGCAGAGCCACCCCATTAACCGCAGACTTTATGTGTAGATTTAGCATGAAAGGATTTTCAAACACACCAACGTCACACTGTAAACATTGTTATTCTCTTTTAAAATAATAGTAATAAAAAAAGGTTTGTTCTCACATAAACTGATTTTCAGGGCTGTGAAATCAACAGCCTAAACTCTCAGATTTGCTCACATGATTCTACACTGTTACGCTGATAAGTCATCGATATTGAGGAAGAGATAATTAGTGACATTTAAAACAATAAAAGATCAAGTCTTGGAGGTTTCTCCTCCTTCCAGCCGCAGCAGAACAGTCGGGGTTCAATCTATTATTCAGGGAGGTTTCTCTGGTGAACACAAACAGCATCAATAATGGAACCAGCCACTGATTAATTATTAAAAGCAGCAGGAGTGTGATTTATGGATCTCTGGCGTGTGCGTGTGGACACTTGTTTTCACATTGTGGGAAGATAAATCAGTTCGGTCACAAACCGCAGCTTACGAAGTTGGTTTGTGTTTGTGCTGATTCAGGGTCCGAACTCTGCAGGGAAGCGGTTCAGGTGCGTGCACAAAAATTAGGTGTAAGACAGAAACAAACATGTATGTTCTAATGCACGATTATAGCCAAAAATTGTGACGGGTTGTTGAATTCAGATTGTTAAACTTCAGGGTGTTTTGGTGGGATTGTTTTCATTAGGGATGTTCGATATTATCGGCATTGTATCGGTATCGGATGATATTAGCGTTAAAGTTAAATATCGGACATTACATCAAAATAACTCACCGATATAAAAGACTATCGGTGAGACAGCTATTGAAAATGTGATCACTTTGAAATAATAGTGTGAATTTTTTGCTTGAAGTGAAAATAAATGAAATTTCAAACAATGACAATGATTAAAACATTTTTTTGGGGAGGTGGGGTTAAAAATGTATTCTGAATATATTTATACTTTGTTCTGACAAAGGAAATTATATTAAAAACATCTGTATCGGTTATCGGCCAAATAAGTTTTAAAGGAGACCACATATAGGTCTTTAAAATTTTTATGTTATGTCTGTGTGCTATCTTGACAATATTAATTCATTTTAATACACAAAATAATTCTTAGATAATTAATTATACCCTTTTTAATTCTGCCATTTTTAACTTTCGTTTTGAACGACCGGTTTCTGATACTGAGTTCTGAAGTCCACGCCCTTCAACGATCTGTTTACGCCCTCTGTAACAGCCAGTATCTGTAATGTGTTGTTGTTTTAAAATTAGCTCTTTTTTATTACTCATTTGACTTACTGTTAGTGCTAGCTTAAGATAACTTACCGAAACCCGTCTGAGCGCGCCGCAATTTGCTGCTCCTTTTAGCATGAGACCTGCCGAATCCGAAGCTAATGTTAGCTTGTTCCTCTTCCGGTGTTCGCCAGCTCCGCTCGTTGCACGCGGAGATTTTGGGAGTTATCGCTGTTCCAGTCAAGACAACACAAAGTTCACCAAGTGTCTCCCGTAAATTAATCCGTAAGGAGAAGGTCCTCGCTGCTGCGAGGCTGTACAGTTGAAGCTCCGCTCCATCCGCCAGAAGCAGTGTCCCGTTGCCGCTGGTCCCTACGCCGGGGGTCCGCTCGTTTAATTTTTGCCGGCTGCGCGTTGGGAGCGATCGCAAATACACTAAAAATTGAACTAAAACATAAAAATAACAATTATACTTTATTTATAAAGCCATTTAAAAAAAACACAGCTGCAACAAAGTGCTGTACACATGAAATTAAGAACATATAAACAAAAGATGAGATGAAATCATGAAAAACAACAGTCATGTGTTTAATACAGAAGTGGGTTGAGCCTAACCAGGGGTTGCTAGGTGAGGGGCTGGACTCAGGTTTGAGGTGGTTGGCTGCGGTTTGTGACGTCACAAACCGCAGGAAGTGGGAAACGAAGTGTATTTATCAAAGATAAATAAATCTACTTAGAGTAAATAAACCACTGGGTGCATTTTTTTGGCCTTAGGACTGTTTTTTTATGAAGTAAACCCAAAGTTGAGTAAAAAAAAACATTAAAAAGGGAATTTTGAATATGTGGTCCCCTTTAACATATTGGATATCGGTCAAAATTCCAATATCGTGCATCCCTAGTTTTCATCCATCCAACGTCTTCCGTTTGTTCTGATGTCGGGTCGCGAGGTCAGCAGCTTGAGCAGGGAGGTCCAGACATCTCTCTCCACAGCCTCTTCCAGCTCTTCTGGGAGGACTCCAAGGTGTTCCCAGGCCAATTGAGAGGCGTAGACTCTCCAGCATGTCCGTTGTCTCCTCCCAGTTGGACATGCCCGAACCATCTCCCTAGGGAGACGCCCAGGGAGCATCCTTACCAGATGCCTGAACCACCTCAACTGACTCCTCTCGATGTGGAGGAGCAGCGCTTTTACTCCGAGTCTCTCACGATAACTGAACTTCTCACCCTCTCTCTAAGGGAGAGTCCAGCTCTGCAGAGGAAACTCATTTCAACCTCCTGTATCCATCATCTCATTCTGTTGGTCACCACCCAGAGTTCAACCATAGGTGAGGGTAGGAACGTAGACTGACTGGTAAAGAAAGCTTCACCTTACAGCTCAGCTCCCTCTTCACCGCAATGGACCAGCACAGAGTCCACAATACTGCAGATGCTGCACCAGTCCGTCAGTGTCATGCTCCATTCTTCCCTCACTCATGAACAAAACCCCGAGATACCTGAACTCCTTGACTTGAGGCAGAACCTCACCCTCGACCTGAAGAGAACAACCGGATTGTTTTCAGTTTTGATAAATTGAGGGTCGTGAGTGAAACATCCCTTTAAGTAGATACCGTAAATAACTATACTGCTGAGTAAACTGTGAGTTTTAATTTAGTCTTGTGCTTATTTCCAGGGGAAATCAGTACCTGACAGCGGTGACCATACTCAGGTGCAACGATTTAAAAACTTTCAGCATCTCAGTTTCTCACCATGTTTTGTCTGTGCAGTTTCAATTCATTCCTGTTCAGGTCGTTTCTTGTTTGGTTTCTTGTGTTTCAGGCCGTTCCAGCGCGTTTAGTTAATTTAGTGAACTTTGTTTCTGACAAACAGTTTGGGGCAACAAACCTCACCAACTCTTATTGCTTGAAGTGTAACAGGAACCTTGTAATTTTCTGTTCTCCCAGCTGAAAGACAGAACAGAGAAGTCCCACTGAATGTGCACTGAACCACTTGAGCATTGGATGTAAAGCTGTAAAAATAAAAATGTAAACAATTTATAAAGTTGTATAAACCTTGATTGTTTTCTCCAGTGGTTGACCTTACTGTACTTTGGTAAAGATCCTGTTCTCATGTGTTTGGGTCTTTGCTGAACAGACTTTCTCCATCATCATGTGAAGAACATGCAGGTTAGATTCACGGGATGGTTTGAAGACCTGAAGACTCCAGTGGTTGACTGAGAATAAATAAAAATCACTGAGTAATAATTACATGTTGAAATTTGGTTCATTCAGACAGAAATGTTTTTTTTTTTTCTTCCTTCAGAGTTTCAAAGATGAAGTGTTAGTGAAGATTTTCTGCCACCTAGTGGTTAAAATTAGAACCGCAGGATTTCCATATTTTTCACATTTACTGTATTTATAACTAATTACATGATATTTACAAATAGACAAGGAACTGTGAATGTCCAGTTTAGAGTTGATGATGTGGAGATTAGTAGAGTCAGTGAGGTGAAGTTTTTGGGTGTTGTTATTGATGAGAAACTGAAATGGAAACCTCACATAAATTATTTAAGAACAAAATTAGCTAAATCCATTGCATTGCTGTATAAAGTCAGGGACTTGTTTAATGATAAAGCTATGAATATGTTGTACAATACATTAATTGTCCCACACTTGGTCTATTGTATTGAGGTATGGGGGAAGGCGTGTAAGACAACTACAAATCCTGTTTTTGTTTTGCAAAAAAGAGCAATAAGAGTTATCACTCGAAAACATTACTGTCATCCATCTAATGTATTATTTTGTAAACTGAAATTATTGAAATTTCACGACTTGATTGAATTTTTACAAAGAGAGAAAGCTGCTATAATCTTAAGGGGATGAAGATGTTCATAACAACTAAATTAGAACCAGTTTGAAAGAACGATGCACCTCGATACAAGGAGTGAGATTGTGGAATAATCTGGAAAAAGATATTAAAAGTGCCAAGTCAATGTACATGTTTAAGAAATTGATAAAGTTTGGATTGCTGAAAAAATATGATACTGTATAATGTTGTGTTATGAAATGTTGTTCTAGGATTTCATTTTTTGTTTTATTGTTTTACTAACTGAAGAATGTTATTGTTTGAATTTTATTTATGAGAAAAAAGGGGCAGATATAAGAATTTTGTTCTTCTCTCTGCTACCTTTCATTTCATTGTATTGGGTTTCTTTTCTTTTTATTGTAAATATAATTAATTTGTTTTTAGGATATGAAATGAATAAAGATTTATTATTATCATTTGTTTTTTTCCCTTATTCGTTATTCACCTGATAATGTATTTATTGTATTTTTGTCTCTTTGGTGTTTACAATCAGAAATTAAATTATTTATTTTCATAACCTCTATTTTACGCCTTTTTTTCCTGATTTTAAACTCTATTTTTACGTCTCGTCTTTTATCGTTCCCTTACTTTTTACAGTTATGGCTCTTACTGTAAATGTTTGAATTCAAAAACCTGTTTTACTGATAAATCTCTCAAAGTTTATGCAGAGAAAGTTGTTTTCTGTGTAAAGTCAACCAGCAGAGGATGCTGTGGTCTCTTCTTTAATACTTGCCTGCACTTCAGACATCAACAAAGAACATTTTAAATATTGATTAAACGAGATAAGAGAGATGCATTCATGCCCAAAATTAGATTATGTTTTTTACTCAATATTTTTGATTCAGTTATAATGGTTGTGATGAAACATTAATAACTTTAAATGAACCAAACACGAGTAGCTACTCATGTTTGGTTCATTTAAATTCATGACAACGACCAGAAGATCATTTTTGTTAATGTTTGCTTTTTAATTTACAACGAGAGACACCTTTGTTGACCATATTTCTTCATCTGAGTATTTTAGGAGATCTGATTTGAGTGAAAATGTTGAAGCAGTTGAATATTTGACTAAGATCATGAAAAGCACTCGAAACTCTTTGAACATCTCATCATGGATAAAAAAGGACAAATGAAGGTGTTTCTGTTCTGTCAGGAGTGTTTGCTTTGGACTAACAAGGTAATAAAACTTTATTCCCTGTCCTCCTGGGAGCTGATATAAGATGACAATCTGCTGTCAACGAGGGCGGCCTGAGCCCACGTTGCGTAATTCAACACCTTCTTCTCTCTCTCTGCTAAAAATACCGTCAGGATCTGGACGTCGTCATCTGATCATACGGCCCTGCCTGCCTGCTGTTGCTTCAGCCTCACAACAAAAACAAAACATCTCTAATTCAGTCTCACATGCAGAGTCCTGCTGTCAGATTCGCCTCCAGAGGCTCTGTGTGTGTGTGTGTGTGTGTACCCGTTTACGTCGCCAGTTGGGTTTTGGGTGGTCCCCTCTTTTGGATCAATCTGGGGCCCCCATTTAAGGTGGGTCTACTTCCCCCATCGCGCTCCCTTCCGGTGACGGGCACCCCTGCTGCTGGTGCATTGATAGTTCTCGGCATCTGGGCTGGGGGATTGGGTGTGTGCCTGCTCACCCTGGGGATTGCCTGCCGGGGCCTGGGTGCCCTGCTTCTATCAGGCCTCTGTTGGGGGGTGGTATGACCTCGGGACTTGGGGCTCGATGTCCATGGCTGGATCTACTCTGGAGGGGCAGGTTGCCGGCGGGGCCTGTGGGCTCGTCGCTGCAGCCTCCTGGGATTTCTGCATTGTGGTTACTGGGGGTCGTCCGGGGCTTCCTTCTGCTTCTCTCTGGGGGGGGGGGGGCGTTGTCCCTGTCAGGAGACTCTCAAGGCTGAGTTAGACTTTCGCTTTGGTCCGCAGGCTGGAGCGCGCGCGCCGCGCGTGCACTCAGCCGTGCGGCAAAATGCGTTTACAGTGTCGCCTCTGTGTTTATGGTTGACGCACGGCGGCGCATGGCAAAGTGCTGTTCTTTTACGGACCAGCAGGAGGCAGTACCCTCTAAAACCTGTGCATATGTTGCAAGAAAGGTGTAGAAGAAGAAATCTACCGTAGAAGAAGAACTGTTTGACGTCACACAACAAAAACAAATAGCTTTCTGCTCGCGTGCTGAACTGTTGTCTTTATTTGCGGTTTTAATGCATGGAGTCAGCGGAGGAGAAAGCGATCACGTGACTTTTGGCGAAAAAACAAAAGAAAAGTCCGACTCCAGATCAGGAATGAAGGATAATTTAATACATTTTGTGTCACAAAACATTCCTCCATGCGTCGCGACTCCGTCTCCACGACCACAGCGGCGCAAACAGCTGCAGGCTCCGGCGTGAAGAGGGTGAAGGCTGTCGGTGAGGACCTGTCAATCAAATCGTAGCGCCCACCGCGCGCGCAGGGCTTGCGGAGTTTCAAAAATTCAGAGGTGCACGGCACGCGCTAATCCCCTGCGCGGGGCCAACGCGCAGGGGCGGGGACTGTGAAATTGCGTCACTTTTGGAGCGCGCACCCTCGCGCGCTGCGCGACGCGTCAAGTATGAATCTAGCTTTAGCGCTCCTGGGTCGCTGTGCGTCTGTGGCTCCGGTCCTCCCTGTGTTACCATCGTGTCCTGTGGGGGCAGGTCTGTGGGTCCCCACATCCACTATTGATAAATCTGATAGTGACAAGCTGCTCACACAGGTGTTTAGATTCAGGTGTTTATCAGATACACACTCAGTTGGGTTGTGGTGGCTACTAAATACATTCTGTATCACCATGTACCGTATAAAATACTTTCTAATGATGTTATAAGTATCATTGGGGGAGTGGTGGCGCAGAGGTTAAAGACGGAGGGCCTGTGATCGGAAGATCGCCGGTCCAAGCCCCGGTACAGACAACATCAAAAAATGTTGGTGGAAAAGGTGAAACACCCACACCTGCCTCCACCCTCATTTGCCCCACCTTGGGCCCCTGAGCAAGGCCCTTAACCCCCACCATCTGCTCCCTAAACAAGTCTCTCTTGAAAATGAGTTCTCGCAGCAGGTTCGGATGTTGTCAGTCCATACAATGGGCGTTATCAACTGTTGTCATCCCCATATATAGCGACGAAACTGTCCAATCTACCACTTAGCATGTTTAAAAGAACGTTATCAGCGTTATTATCGCTGTGAGCAGGCAGCATGTTTCCGTAAACCCGGAAGTGTTGTGTTAGTCAGCTTATGTAACCTCTTAAACCTGACCCAGAGGACCAACCCTAACCCTAACCCCCTTACCCTTGTGCCTAAACTAGCTAAAGATGGAGCTGCTGTCATCGCTTGTAACGGTGATAATGTACCTTTAAACCTCCTAGGAGGTACAGGAGGGGCAATCTGACCGCTGCGTATGGAGATGATAACTGATAATCGCCATTTAATGGTTGATAACGTCCGAAGCGGGTGGTTCTTGTGGCTCAATGAGACTATCTGAATAAATAAAGGGTAAATGGAAAAAAAAATTATACTGGATATGTGGTTGTTGTGGTTTCTCAGTTTTGTCTTTTTTTCTCTCTGCAGGTCTAGAGGCAGACTTCAATGATTTGATTTATGTTCTCTTTATACCTCTCTATCTCCTCTACTCCTATCATTGCCTTCTTTCTCTTTTACCCCTTCCCTCACTTTTCTAGCTTTCTTTTATTCTTTCTCTTTTCATCCCCGTGTCCATTACATTTGAAACAAACCCAAAGTAAATTCTAATAGTTTTATTTATACATCAAGTGAAGCATCAAGGCCAGCCATAATAATGCTCTGCTTGTGAAAGTAAATCTGTTGGGCATCACCTCGACACTCATAATTCTGAGTGCCACAATGCTGAACAGGTCAAGGGAAAAAATAAAGAAAAAAGATTTGCCTCCAAACAAGAGAAGGTCTGTAAAGTTTGAGGGAATGAGAAACGGCTACCTGAGGTCAGCTGCACAACCTCATGTGTTTGCAGATGTTTCTCTCTGCTGCAGCTGGAAGTACGGTAAACAGAAGAAAACAATCAGATGAAGTTAGAAAAGTGCAGGAACTTTAATTTGGTCATTCTGCCTTTCACCGTTACCAGAAAGACGTGAAAGGCTGATCAAACGAAGTGGACCATTTTCCACAGTCTTTTTATTCTAGTTCTATATGTGTGCATGTATCGTGAAACGTGAATTGTTTCTTCTAGGAGAGACAAAAAATATTTTGTTTTTCTAATGCATCAACAAGACGAGATTCTGTTGTAAAATACAGCTAGTCCTCGGGTTACGACGGTCTCGAGTTACGACGTTTCGCGGTTACGAACGCCTCCCATTGAAAAGCATTGCTTCAAGTTACGCCGTTTATGCGCCTTTACAGCAGGAGCTGAAATGGAACTTAGGGGAGCTGGAAACGAAACTTAGGGGAGCTTGAAACTTACAGGAGGGTGGGGGGTTTCCACTGACGTGCTCAGTGAAACCTTACAGGAGCAGGCAGACGGGAGCAGACGGAGGAAAAAATGACCTGCTCCCAGTAAGAAATTATTATTTTTCCTTCATTATGGCTCCTAAATGCATGTGGTTTTAGATAATTATGTAGGGTAATGTGTTAGGATAGGCTAAGTGCTTGGTAAAAATACAGTACTGTATGTATGAGGTGCCGTTTGGACGTATTTTCCGACTTACGACGATTTTCTTGTTACGAACGGGCGTAGGAACGGAACTCCATCGTAACTCGGGGACCACCTGTATTTTCTATCATCTGCTTCTTACCATACCATACCATACCAACTTTATTTATAGAGCACTTTATGCACCCAACAGGACCAAAGTGCTGTACTCACAATCACAAAATACAATACAATCATAAAATGGAAGGGACTAAAAACAGTACTAAAATAATAAATTATGAATACAATAAAACAATAAAACAAAGTTAAAACATCTCAGATTGTACCAAAAGCCAAAGAAAAAAGATGGGTTTTAAGAAGAGACTTAAAAACAGCAAGTGAAGAGGCCTGTCTTATGTCTAATGGGAGGTCATTCCAGAGCTTAGGAGCTACCACAGAGAAAGCACGGTCCCCTCTAAGCTTGCGCTTTGTCCTCGGTACCCTCAGAAGCAACTGGTCAGCTGACCTGAGCGAACGAGAGGGTGTGTAGTAATGCAGCAGCTCTGACAGGTATGGAGGGGCATGGCCATTTAGAGCTTTAAAAGTAAATAAAAGTATTTTAAAATGAATCCTGTAACGCACCGGTAACCAGTGCAAAGATGCCAAAACAGGGGAAATGTGATCAAATTTTCGTGTACCTGTTAAGAGTCGTGCAGCTGCATTTTGAACCCTCTGAAGCTGGGAAGTACACAGATCACTAATACCAACATAAAGTGAATTACAGTAATCCAGCCGTGTGGTCACAAATGCATGGATTGCTGTTTCAAAGTGCTGTCTAGGAAGGATGGCTTTTACTTTGGCTAGCTGCCTCAAATGAAAAAAGCTGGATTTTACAACTGCTTTAATCTGAGACTCCAGCCTAAGACCAGCATGACCAGGATGATTTGCCTCAATCTTATCATATCCTAGCATCCTCCTTCACTGCATCCATGGACCTTCTCTGTAGTTTCGACTCTTCCTCCTCCCTGGAAGCTCCATATTCTGCTGTTTATGATGTTTTTCCACTACATTAGGGCTTAGTGTATTACTAGTTGATGTTTTTCTAGTTAATCCTAGATGTTATTACTGTTTTTCTCTTGCATTTGTTGTTGGATGTAACTGGGACCCCGTGTACATAATCGTTTTCATCACATGTACCACATGCGGTGCAAATGACAATAAAGACTCTCTGACTCTGACAGACTCTGATATTCAACAGCCTGTGTCCAATATGTCCACTGTCCCTCCTCTGGACGTCTAAACCACCTCAGCCTTACACTCCATCACAAAATGAGTCCAAGTTGGCCCCTCCAGTGAAAATCTGAACACCTCCATCTCGTCCATGGATCTTTAGTTTGAAGATGACGGCTCTAAAATCAAACATCACAGCAGGTCTCATCTGATCCTCCTCCCGTCATCAATCCTCCCCGACACTCGCATCCACTCCACCTTCGGCTGGTTCACACCAGCTCCTCAACAAAAAACATCTTTACTCACCTTCAATACTTTTGTTCACAAACAAATTCTCTCTTCCACCCACTCCCTTCATTACAGACCCTGTCTGCAAACATCACAGTCCATGTGGACTCCTGCCGGTCCATCATCACTGCAAACAAACTCAGATGAGGATTTTTCTAACAGAAACAAAACGCTGAACTCCAACCACATTTAGTCAAAAATGAATATATTTTTCCAATTAAGTATGTTTTGTGCTCATTTGATTGCACATAAATCACCACGACGACCCCCTTCAGACAGGAGTTACAGAACTGACAAACATAAAACCAACCACTCTTCCATCAGTTGATCCATGAGGAAACTGATTCGGCAACTAGATGACCTGACTGAGAATTGTTGGATTTGGTACCTGGATCATTGATTGAGCATGAACTTTCTTGATTTGGCAACAATTTGGCTCATGTTTAGTTGATCTTCGGCTGCTGCCAAAGGTGAAACAGTAATGGTTTTATCTGTGTCTGTGTTCATTTGTCTGTAGCGTTAGCAAAATATCTCATCAACCATTGAACACATTTTAACATTACGTACTCACAGATTGCAGTCATTTACTGAACAAAAGAGGACTTTTAGGTTTTCTTGGAATAAAATCATATTCAGACAGTTCATCTTCCATATATACAAGACTGTTTAATCCAGGGTTATATTTTCATATCAATACAATGGCATCTGTAAAATGTATTCTAATACATACAGTATATAAGTAAATATTATTTAGTGAAGTGGTTTAAATACAAAGCTGCTTCAGTCACTACAGTATTTACAGTCAGAAACATTTCTTCAGCTGTTGCTGGATCGTTTTGTTTATATTCAAATTTATTAAAATGTCCATTTTGGTTTCATTAAAACACATTTATGATTACAGATAATAAATATTGTATTTACAGTCTGTCATGTTGACGTCTCCTTTCAGATTTCGGTCACTGCCTTCAGAGGCCGTAGCGAGCCCCGTCTGAGTATTGCTTTGTGTTTTATTAACATTTCCTCAGTCTGGATCACATCCCCGCCTTCCTGACAGAAACCAGACCTGGACCGGTGTCTCCCGAGGTGTCTTCTTCTTGCATATTGCTTTATTGCTGCAGCCTGCTCAAGGGAACAGGGAGGCGCTG
>JBBPBX010083956.1:0-15409 GCA_038048925.1 Garcialebias charrua
ATATATATATATATTTATATATATATATATGTTTCTTCTCAAAAGTTCTATTTCTTTGGAAAAACTTGGTTTTTGTGGGTAAATAGACTAATCCCTGCTAAATATATTATTCCTTTTAAAACTTTTGACATAAGCCATAAAGTGAGACCATACTCATTGCAAAATTCTCCTCAAATCTTTATTTCTCTCAAACATTGAAATAAGTCATGAAATATGACAATCAACAGAGTTCTCCAAAACTTTATAATCTCTCAAACCATCCTAAAAAGGTGATCCTGATTTCAGGGCGTTACTGTGGAGGCACGGGACGGTGGTGTGAGTTTTTTGCCTCTAATTAGAAATTCGGCCTCAGGGGTTGTTTTCCGCACCGCTCACATAATTGATAATGATCAGTTTATATATGATAAAGAGGATGGAATGATGGAGATGTTCAATATTTATCATCTAAAACTAATTACTCTGACCCAATAATTATAACCCAGCTCACTTATATCAAATATTCTCTGTTCCCTTTAAACACTTATATTTGATAGTACAAACATGTTGTTTGCTTTTGTCTTTGATACAGAAAAGACAGTCTTACAGCCTTGACAATGTTTGGATTAGATGTTCTTGTTTGATCAGAACCATGACTTGTTTGTTTTATCTGTAAGACGTCAGAGCTTGTCAAACTCCACCTGCTTCTTGTTTAAATAGCTTGTCATGTCCAGTACAATTCGGAATTGTGCTGGACAATGTATTTGAGACCAAACTAAGTTTCAAAAGACATTAAAAGCCCTTCCCCTTTGCAAAGTTGTTTGTCTGATTTAACACTGTTCTCTTGTTTATCTTGTGTGGTTAATATTAAGGTAACAGGGGTTTAAAATCCCCATCACATATGTTAAGGCTTTTAAATGTTTCAAGCCTGGTCTTTAATTGTGCATTTGGAACGAACTAGAAAACATAAAACATCTGACTTTTTTATTATGTTTGTAGCCTGTCCACATATATGTTTAAGTTTGACAGTTGATAAACAAAAAACAAAAACCAACAACACAGAAACACAGATCAAGCAATCAAATTTTGGGTGATTCGTTAATGCAGGGGTTCCCAACCCTGGTCCTTGAGGAACACCTTCCTGCCTGTTATAACATTATTTTGGACTGGCTGCCAAATTGTTTGGAAGGACTTTTGACAAGATTATCACATAAAAACTACAGTATTTTGTTTGATGTGTCTTAGTTGAACTTTTCATTAATAAATGAACATAATTTTTGTATATTTTGTGTCTTTCATCATTTATCTTTAAAGATAAACACATAAAATATATTTTTATTAGCTGACATTACAGTAAAAAACGTGTCTCAGTTTAAAATGATGACAGAAACAGATACTGTATTTATTTTATGGTTTTTATTTATTTATTCAAAACCATTGAAGTCTTCATCTTCTGTGTCACTGCACCATTTTTGGACCAGGCAGATGTCAACAGTGTAGGTACTGTAAAGGGTTTCTTAGCGCCCATAGCGGCCGAAACTGGTACTGCACCATTTTTGGAGTTTTTGACCAAAGTCAAATTATGACTAAAATATTGGAAAAATCGACGTATAAGTCGCACCGGCCTATAAGTCGCAGGGCTTAGAAATGTAGGCAAAAAGGTGCGACTTATACGACGGGGAATACGGTAGTTGTTTTTCTGCTCCAGCACAACTGATTTTAATTAATGGGTGATTGACAGGCTTCTGCAGAAGACGATGAAGTAATTAAATCACTGAATCAGGTGTGCTGGAGCAGGGAAACAACTAAAACATGCAGGAAGGTGTTCCTCAAGGACCAGGGTTGGGAAACACTGCTAGTTCTCTTATCTCATCTTAAAACACCAGCGGATGGATGCAAAAGGTATTAGCAGGATAAATGAAATAAGAAGAAAACAGACATAAATAGTGAACAAATCCCTTGAGCAAAGGGTGACCACGTCTGTCGTCTCAAAGGTTACCAAGGACTGTGGGTGTCGGCTGAAGGGGGAACTAACTATGGGAATCCATCTCACCGACCAAATTCAATGCTGACTTTTAAGGTTTCAATGTGTGTGTGGTGTTTGTGTGCAAACACTGTTTCCTTGGTTAAGAAGATCCCGTCTGACTCTGAGCATGTACCTGAGTGAGCATAGACAAGTAGAAATGCAAAGCAGACGTGCCAAGACATTTTCCAGAAATGCCTATGAGAGATTTCATAGATGTCAGCTGCTGTGAGAGATGGACTTTGATCCATGTGAGCTGGAGCCGAGTGGTGTTGGGAGGATCTATGGTCACGGTGGTGCAACCCTGACTGGTGGAATACTTGGGCTTTTATGACCTGCTGCCATTTGGGGCTCTGGGACCAAGCAGAGTGACGACCACATAACTAATTAGGCCTGGCCGTCAGGGGTGTGTAGGGATGGAGGGGATTTGTGGATTGTGGGCTGTGGACGTGCCTGCATGAGTGAGTGTGTCAGCGAGCCGGAGCTGAGGCCTGTTGGATGAGTGAGCTCTGAACTTGGAGTGTTGCATCAGGGTTGTTCTCCATTAAAGACTCCACGGGCACTTTCAAGTGTAGGAGCCATGGGGCCTGGAAACTTTGATGCAGGAGATAGAGCCCCACAGCCAACACATATGAACACACACACACACACACACACACACACACACACACACACACACACACACACACACACACACACACACACACACCAGATACTGTTCCTATCGAGGCAGACCAAGCAAACACTCCTCCAATATTGTCTCATTTCTCTGACCCTCCCTCTTCTTCTCTTCTTCCCAAGATAAATGACTGTGTGCAGATATGAGGACCAAACTGTGGGTGTTTGGTGTCAGAAGTGGAATGTGTGTGAACTGCACACTGCCTCCTATAAATCAGGGAGACAAGTAGGAGGAGGAGGAGAGGGAAAGCAGGCCAGTCAGTGTGGGGGAGTGATAGGAATGACAAGACAAATGGGAGACCAATGGAGAAGGAGGTACAGGTGCAGCTGAGGTGCAAACCGGTTTGATTGGCCCATTGAGATTGTTAACGGTAAGTTGGGCTTGCATATCAAAGTCTAGCAGTTCATGAAGCAATGCATATTCCCCTCCACCTTCCATGCCTTCATGTGGATTGTAGACCAAAGACTGGTTTATACTTCTTGTCGCACATCTTGTTGAGTGCCCAGCGATGACGTAATTGCGTGTGTGTCACCGACCGCATTTGAGTATTTATACTTGGAAAAGACGTGGGGGATACATTATAGTGATCCCTCCCTCTTCCCTCCCACTGCATACGTCACGCGCATTCCCACCGGACCGCCTTGGCGAGTTTCTCTTCAAAACTATCCATGTCAAAGCAAAAACAAAAACCGGCTTCTGGAAAGCCGTTTTCGCACTGCACAGCCCTCCCCTGAATGAAATTCAGCTCGTGCTGAAAGGCGGAAATGCTCTGATGGGTGTGCGCTTCGTGTTATTTATAAGCTGATTTGTAATCAGTTGTTAACAAAAATTTAACTCAGAAACACTAATATATATATTCAGCTAACACATTTTTTTTTTGGCGTTTCTGTAGTTATATTTTAATGAAATTCAGCTCGTGCTGAAAGGCGCAAACAAAAAACACCCACAAACTTTGAACCAATCACACGCTCCGAGCCGCATCCTCCGCGTTCGAGAGTTCTTACAGGGGGGCATGTACAAGACAGCTGTCACCGGGGGATCGCAGCGGGAGTGCAGACGGAAGTTGCGCAACTTTATTTCACTCAACGGGGGTAAAAGACGTGCGACAAGAAGTATAAACCAGCCTTAAAACCAGTTGTGTTGAGAAATGACAGATTTGTGGTCACTTCAGTCAAACAACTGACTTTTAGTTCCTACCTCATCACATTTTTGTGTCTGATAGGAGTTGGTGGGATTTGGTATTAATTCTTGTTCCAAATATTTCAACAGTTTATTTATTTCTTAAAATTTAGGGTAAAAGAAATTCTTGCAATTTTGATACATTTATATTAAAATGTTTGGCATTACAGGTTGGCACGGTGGCACAGTTGGTGGGGCTGCCACTTCTCAGCGAGAAGATCGCTGCCGGATTTAAATCCTGGCCGAAGGCCTTTCTAGGAAGAGCTTGCATGTTCTCTCCGTGCATGCGTGGGTTTAGACCCAAAATCATGCATGTTAGGCTGATTGGTGACTCTTTACTTGTTCCTAGGTGAGTGACAGAGTGAATGGTTGTTTGTCTTGTTTGTCTCTATGTGTCCCTGTGATGGACTTGTGATCTGTCCAGGCTGTCCCCCACCTCTTGCGCAGTGACTGCTGGATATGGGCACCAGTGACCCCATGACCTGAAAAGGAAGAAGCAGGTAAAGATAATGGATGGATCCAATAATTCTCAGTCAGGTCATATGGACAGTTTCTTTTTTAATAGAAATGTTTCACCCTCCATCAAGAGGACTTCATCAGTCAGAGTAGTTCCAGCAAACGGTTTCCCCACCAAGCAGTAAACACCTTAAATGGACCAACCAGTTTGCTGGAGCCAAGATGGTTTCTGGAGGCCGTCCTGTCCCTCGTCGACTCCTCCCAGGCAGGCAGCCACAGCCAAAGGGGTTCAAAGCAACAAAGTTCATGCTTAATCATCCAGGTACCAAATCCAATAATTCTCAGTCAGGTCATCTGGAGCTGGGGGTTGCTGGAACTCCTCTGACTGATGAAGCCCTCCGGATGGAAGGTGAAACGTTTCTATAAAAAAGAAACTGTCCAGATGACCAGACTGAGAATTACTGGATTTGGTACCTGGATGAACTTTCTTGCTTATAATGGATGGAAGTTTGGCATTAAAATGAGCATAGATACTGTGGCACCAGGGGGTGCTGCACCACCAGCCTCTACAAAGGGTCCTGCTTCCACATCGTCCACAGAGGACGCTGCGTCTCCAGCATCGTCTCCAGAGGGTCCTGCCTCCGCATCGTCCACAGAGGATGCTGCGTCTCCAGCATCGCCTACGGAGGGTCCACTCACCGTCGACGCCTCTACGTCGATGAAGGATCTCCACGCTACCGACGCCTCCACGTCGATGGAGGGTCCCCTCACCGCTGAAGCCTCCACGTCGATGGAGGATCCCCTCACCGCTGACGCCTCCACATCGATGGAGGATCATCTCACCGCTGACGCCTCCACGTCGATGGAGGGTCCTCTCACCACTGACACCTCCACGTGGAGGGTCTTCTCATTACGTTTGAGGTCTACACGACTCACGTTTCCTGTCCAGAGGGGTCTCAGGAAGGAGCCCCTCACGTTACCTGTTCTGGGTGGGCCCTGGAGGGTGCCACCCACATCTTCTGCTGTCCAGAGGTCTCACGACCAGATGGCGCTGCCCTGCCTCTGGCTCCAGAGGACGCCGACCTACCTGAAACTCTCGTTCCTGTCTTGTTTCCATCTGAAGGGCCTGATGGACTCCCTCCCTGACTACCTGAGAGCTCCACAGTCACTGGTTGACTTCAAAAACGGCTTAAAGACTTTTCTTTTTAAGCAAGCCTATTCTGCCTCCACATGATTTTATCTTGATCTTGGTTGATATTATTATTGATTTTACTTGATTTTATCACTTGTTTTATTTATTTATTTATTTTTTAAGCAGGCCTATTCTGCCTCCACATGATTCTGTCTTTAATCTTAGTTGATATTATTATTGATTTTACTTGATTTTATCACTTGTTTTATTTGTTGTAGCACTTTGAGATTTTTATTAATGAAAAGTGCGGTATAAATTGAATTCATTATTATTATTATTATGGACGACCTCTCAACCGCCTGCCTGATCGGCCCGGCTTGATGGATGGTGTCCAGGCCTCCCGTCTGATCTGTTCTTGTTTGACCTGTCTCTGCCTGAAAGGCCTGATGGACGACCTCTCGACCGTCCGCCTGACCGGCCCCGGATTGAAGAACGATCTCCAGGCTCCCCGTCTGATCTGTCTCTCCTTGATCCGGCTCCAGAGGGCACTGCCCTGCCGCTCGAAGAAAAAGACGTCCTGCCACTCGAGGAAGGAGACGTCCTGCCGCTCGAAGAAGTAGACGTCCTGCCACTCGAAGAAGTAGCCAGACGGGATCCTGCGCGATGGACGGTCTCCCGGTTGCCGGCCTGACGGATCGTTGCCCGAGGTCGACACCCTGGCCTCGATGTTTGGACGCTTGTTGGTTTTCTGAGTTTAGCTTTTGTGTTTGGCATTTGTCCCAAGCCCAGTTCCTGTCAGTTTTTGGTTTGTTGTCTTTGTGTTTTGCCCCCTGTCCTTGTGTTTTCTCGTGCCCGCCGTCCCTGCGGTTCCTCCCTCCGCCCGCCCTGTTTTTTGGGGGTGTTCTTTAGGGACGCCGGTGGGCGTCTTTGAGGGGGGTACTGTAAGGATGACGTTCTGTTGGTCTGTCTCCCTCCTTACATCCTGTGTCTGTCAGCTCTGCGTCTCTGGTCTGCGTCTCAGGTGTTTGTGTTTATAGTTAATTAAGATGTATATATTAGTCAGCGTTCATGTGTGTCTCATTGTCGGGTCATTGTCCCTGTTCCATGGTGTGTCGTACCCCAGCTCCTTGGTCTCGTGAGTACATCTCGTTTACATGTTTAATGTTAATATTCCAGCCACAGTTAGAGCATCCAAATCTAATTTGGATCCCGACATTTTTTCTAATTACCGCCCAATTTCACACCTCCCTTTTCTGTCTAAAGTGCTGGAAAAAGCAGTTGCTGCTCAGCTGCAGGATCACTTACAACAACACTCCCTGTATGAGAAGTTCCAGTCTGGATTCAGGGCAGCTCACAGTACTGAGACTGCACTGCTGAGAGTTACTAATGATGTCCTCTTGGCTGCTGACACTGGCTCTCCCTCCATCCTTGTCCTCCTTGACCTCACTGCAGCCTTCGACACTGTGGACCATAGTATCCTCCTCCACCGTCTTCATGTGGAGGTCGGTCTCTGTGACACCGTCCTGGACTGGTTTAAATCTTTCCTCTCCAATAGGCTGGAATGTGTTAGTCTTGGCAACGCCACGTCCCAGACAGTCTCTGTCTCCTGTGGTGTCCCTCAGGGGTCGGTTCTGGGGCCCCTGTTGTTTTCCCTTTACATGCTGCCTTTAGGTCAAATTATTAATCAGTTCAACATTTCTTTTCACTGTTATGCCGACGATACACAGCTTTACATCAGGACTGGAGCATCCTCATCTTCCACCTTGTCATCTCCATCTTCACTCACTGCCCTCTCTGCCTGCCTGGAGGCAATTAGGGCATGGATGAATCAGAACTTTCTTCAATTAAACTGCTCCAAGACCGAGGCCATACTGATTGGCACCCCTCACCAGGTACAGACATCTACTATAACAACACTTTCCTTTTCTGGACAAGACATCCCCCTCTCCACCTCTGTTACTAATCTTGGAATAAAAATGGACTCCAATCTTACATTTGAAAATCACATTAAGCTTCTGTTTAAAACTTGCTTCTTCCATCTTCGAAACATCTCTAGACTTCGCCCATCCCTAACTTTTTCCGATGCTGAGAAGCTCGTCCATGCTTTTGTCTCCTCCAGGCTCGACTACTGCAACTCCCTGTTTATTGGAATCCCTGGCAAAAACCTTCAGAAACTTCAATATATTCAAAACAGTGCTGCAAGGATCTTGTTGCGAGTTCGTAAATTTGAACATATTACGCCCATTCTTCATAACCTTCATTGGCTTCCTGTCGCCTACAGAATTCAGTACAAAACTGCTCTCATTACACATCAATGCTTACATGGAACTTCACCAGATTATCTGAAGGATATTCTTATTCCACACTCATCCACCCGGTCGCTGCGGTCACAGAACAGTAATCTCCTTCACATTCCGAGAACCAAATTAAGGACCATGGGAGACCGGGCTTTCAGTGTGGCTGCCCCCCGCCTGTGGAACTCTCTTCCTGACTGTCTGAGGGTCCCACAGTCTGTGGTTGACTTTAAGAGCGGCTTGAAGACCTTTCTTTTCAACCGAGCATACTCTACCTCCTCATGATTCTACTTTTGATCTTAGTTGATACTGTTATTGATTTTACTTGTTCTATTACTTGTTTTATTGACATTTAATTTCTGTTGCACCGTGTAGCACTTTGAGATTTTCATTAATGAAAAGTGCGTTATAAATTGAATTCATTATTATTATTATTATTATTATTATTATCCGTATTGTTCTGTACTGCCACGTCAGTGTTTGTTTTCATCTTATTAAAGTGTTTTTGATTTTACTCATGCCTCTGAGAGTCTGCCTGTCTGCACCACGGGGCTCATCCCTCACCCCATACCATACCATGACAGCTATGGAGAACAAAACTTTTTAATCTTTTGAGGGCAATATCAGCATTCTCATTCAGTACCTCTTCTGTACCTGTGTTGCATACAGCAACAGATGTGGTTCTGGAGTCAAGGCTCACTTGGTTTGTGGCCTCAATGGACAGTCCTAGGTTGAAAAACGTAGGTGGTGGTTGAAAGTATGCCTGTTTATGGCTAATAGCTTGACCAGCTAAGATGAATTTTCACCATTTGGTTCATTACCTGAGGTGGTACTGTAGTGATTTGGTTGTTAGCAACCTGGCAGACCTCTGGGATGGTCTGTCCAGCCTTACGGTTTGCTGTGCCTAGCATAGGAGGATCCTTTGTGGCTGTTTTAGGGACCACAGTACATTACTGATTGGGGCCGAGATGGTGTAGAGGCAGGGCAGCCGGCTCAGGACCAGAAGGTCTCGGGTTCGATCCCCGGTCACGGCATACCTCGTTGTGTCCCTGGGCAAGACACTTAAACCCGAGTTGTTCCCGGTAGGACAGGCAGCGCCTTGCATGGCAGTCTACCGCTACCGGTGTATGAATGGGAGGATGGTTGATACTATGAAGCGCTTTGGGCCCCTCAAAGGGTGTTGGAAAGCGCTATATAAGTAAGCTCTATTTACCATTGTTGATAGTGTCCACTCGGGCACCTAATCTTACCAAAGTGTCAGAGCCTATGTAAGTTGCATGTGGTAAGTTTGGGACCACGAGGAACGGGTGGACTAGTTCTCGTTGGTTCCAGTTCATTTTCAGGCTAATGATTCCTTTTGCGGTCATTACCTGAAAACTGTTGAGGTCTAATGGAAAGCGGAAAGCTTTTTTGATCAGTTCTAGACCCAAATGTTTTTGAACCAAGGTTTCATAGAAAGCTTGGCTGATTGCTGATTTATCTGTCCAAGGAGACAGTACAGCATCTTCAGTGTGGGATCCTTAGATCTCTACACCTTTTACTACCTGTGGTAGGTAAAGGGCGGCCGTGGTGTAGTGGTAATGGCAGTCGTCTCCCGATCGGAAAGTTGGCGGTTCAACTCCCGGGACCCGCACCATGTGTCGTTGAGTCCTTGGGCAAGACACTTAACCCTGAGTTGCTCCCGGTAGGACTGGAAAGCACCTTGCATGGTAGTCTGCCGCCACCGGTTTATGAATGTGTGTAGCATTCAATATATGTGTAGCACTTTGAGATTTTCAGTTGTAGTGTCCGCGGGAACTCAATAACCACACTGTGTCGCTTCGTGCACCAAACTTTACTGAACCAAAACTCCCCCCACCCTCACATTTACCCCATGCCGTAAAGCATCTCTTAAAGGCACAGTAACATGTCGTAACTAACAGTGCACAACATTACAGACCCAACAAACACACTAAACACTAACAAACACACTAAACACTAACAAACACGCTAAACACTGTGGTTTCTGAACACAACATCAGTAATGAAAAGTGCGTTATAAATTGAATTAATTATTATTATTATTATTATTATTATTATGTTCGGTGGGTGTTGACTGTTTCAGCTCACAGAGGAGGCTTTCTTGTTCAGTCAGAGTTGAATCCATCAGTTAGGTCTCTTCTGTCTAACCTGTTTTTGAAGGTTCACTTACCTGGCTTGTGTCCTCTGATGAGGTGTCCCTTGTGCCCTCTGCGGTACCTGCTGTTAGGCAGTCTGTATCACAATCAGGAGGCATGTTTATTGGCAGGGGCTTGCTCACTGTGCTCCACATTGTCTGTTCACCATACTCTATAATCACGTCAAAGCGGTTTATAAAATCTTGGCCAACCAGAAATGGGAATGAGTCAACCGTAGACACATGTACCGGGTGGTATAGTGTCATTTTGCCAACTTGCATGTGAACCATGGCTATAGCTATTAGGGTTGTTCTTGTCTCTGCAAGACCCTGCAGTTCTTTAGCACTTTGTATGAGAGGTATTTCCCTGTTAGCACTGTTAGCAGCGGTCCTTAGATCCTCGAACAGTTTGGCTGACATAATAGTTATGTCAGCTCCGCCGTCCAGGAGGGTTTCATGTGTGAGGACCCCTTCCAGTGTGATTGACAGGTAAGCTTTCTTAGCAACCCCCTTTCTGATTAAGTTACACAGGAACCTTTTAGGATTGGGCCAACGTTTCTCTTTACGTTTACCTCTGTCTGTGTAATCTTGGTTTATCTGAACAGTCAGTGCAGTCACAGCTGTATCTGAGTCTTCAGTTTGAGACGGGTCACCATCGTTGGTGTGTGAGTTTTCCCCCCTTTTGTCTGATGAGGGGCTGTCGGAGTCTGTAACAACAATGTCTTGGTGACTGTCAGCGTCTGTGGCAACATTGTTATTTGTGCCCTCTGACTTATTATCAATGATAGTGCTACACATTGATCCAGGTTGGGTATCTATGTTTGTATCATTCAAATCTTCTAACAAACTATGTAGTTTCTCTGTCTCTTCTGAGCTCAGAAGTTTAGGGCCTTTTTTCTGGAACTTTTGTGATTTTTATTTTTTTTTTGCTTGTCTTGGACTGTTCTGTTCGAGGTGCAGGAGGAGCAGTTCCTTTGCTCGGGGGTTCATGTTGGGACCACCCGGTTTTATATGGGTTACATCGGTACCCATACTTTTTATTTTTTGGAAGTGCGCCCCACTTTTGATATTGGTGTTCACCCTCTGGGTTTGGGTTGAACCACTTTGAATTTTTGGTCCAGCTGGCACCTTCATTACGTGGTTTGTTAGGTTGAAAGTTTTGTTTTTCTCGCCTTTTTTAGGCTAGGGAGCTGATGTTCGCACTCCTTCTAGTTCCAGCGAGTGGGATTTGAGCTTTTCACCTGGATACACCTCTAAGTGTGTTTTGTTTTGTGTGGGCATCAAAACCAGTTACAGCACACTCCTTTATTTCTTTGATGGTTTTTCTCTTTGAAATTAGCCAGCCTTAAGTGTTCACCCTCTGGGTTTGGTTTGAACCACTTCGGGTTCTTGGTCCAGCGAGTGAGTCCACTTTGAGACTGATTTCTCACGAGATTCAGACATTTTTTCTCCTCTGTTAGGAGTTTTTCTTTTGTTAAGGCCAGCTCTGCCTTACAATCGTTTAGTTGTTCTTGTAACCCTTCATAATCACTTTGTAACTCCATGTACAGTTTGTAAAGTTGTACTCTGAGTTGTATGCTTTCCTCGTGTGATTTTGATAGCAACTGTACCTGCTGTTGCAACCTTTCATTCTCTGCTTGTGTTTCTGTGATGGATTCTGTGATCATCTGTAAAGCTTCATCAAGCTGTCGCTGTTTGGTGCCTGTTTTCACACTGAGAGCTGTTTGTGGATCAGACGAGCAGAAAGTGAAGCGCGGAAGAGAGCTGTTTGTGGATCAGACGAGCGGAGAGTGAAGCGCGGAGGATCAGGATCGTCGCTGTTTGGTGCCTGTTCCACACTGTTGGGGAGCTACTTGTGGATCAGACGGGCAGAGAGAATCGTGCGCCGCTGAGGATCAGGAGCTGCTGTTGCTGTTGTTTGGTGCTGTTCACGCTGTTGTCCCTTTGCTGTCCTGATACAGGCTACAATCATGCCTTTAATTTTAAGAGGCATTTCTGGCATCACACTCTGCTGTTTGCTGCAAATTGCTTGTTTCTACCCGTTGATTCTGGATCCAGCTTGTGTTAACCAGGACCACATCCATTCATATTCACAGGGGGGCATCACACTCTATCACACAAACTGTAGTTGGGCCTCCTCAAAGGAACTGTTTGCACACTTAAATTGTGACGCTTTATGGTCAGAGACTTTTCTGCATCATTCATATTACTGTCATTATTTTCAGTTCTCAGACTACCTGGAATCACTAAATCTTATCAACTCATCTGGATCTGCCCATCACTGCGACTTTCATTGTTTTTGGGCTCTGAATGATCGTATCTTCATTAATGTTTCACATGGTTCAATTATGGGGGCAAAATGTCACACTGTTAACTCCTGTAATTACACATCACTGACAAAGAAGTCAAGTAAATGTCTGATATTAATGTTGTTATTGATCTCAGGGATTCAGCCAAACCCAGGGCCAATCACTAACTACTGTACACCTAATGAGTTTAAAAATATTTCAGGTCTCCGTTTTCTGCATGTAAACGCTCGTAGCCTTCTAAAAAAACTTGATGAATTGAAAATCCTAATCACTTCTTCTGGGGCAGATGTGATCGTTATCTCTGAAACTTGGCTCAAAAAATCTGTTTTGAAAAATGACCTGGCAATCAATGAATTTAAGATCTATCGTTGTGATCGTAATACAAGGGGAGGTGGAGTCGCTATTTACATCAGAGATTCTTTGGCTGCCAGGATTGCATCTAAAAAAACAATCGCAAACCAGTTTGAGGCTTTAGCTGTGAACATCACTTTGAAAGGAGGTCAGCCCTTAACTGTTGTTGGTTGTTATCGTCCCCCCTCCGCAACACCTGAAGCTCTGTCCTCCCTGACTGAATTCATAGGAAATTTAAAACACAATGAGATTGTTTTGGCTGGAGATTTCAACATTGATTGGAATAAGTCGACCCCCCTCTGTGATAAATTCAAGGAATGTTGCCTATCTCTCAATCTAACACAACTTATCGATTCTCCTACCAGACCAAACATAAAATGTCCCGAAAAATCTTCTATCTTAGATCTGTTTTTCACAAATGCACCTCACAAATTTCCTGGTATAGGTGTATTTGCCAACGTTTTGAGTGATCATTCCGTAATAGCAGCTCTTAGATCTACTAAACTTCCACCTGCTAAGCCCAGAATAATTCAAAAAAGGGATTTGAAACGTTTCAGTGAACAGTCATTCCTTTGGGATCTATCCCTCTTTGATTGGCAACGTATCCTACAAATCAATGACGTGAACACCGCTTGGAACTATTTTCACGATAGTTTCATTCTCTTTGTAAACAAACACGCACCTTTCCGGCAGTTCAGGATAAAGAGCCGTGACAGCCCCTGGTTTACTCCTGAACTAGCTGATCTCCTGCACTGGAGAGATCATCTTTGGGCCGCAGCAAGAAAATCACACTCAGACACTGATTGGTTGAAATTTCGGCAGCTAAGGAATAAATGCACAACTGCCATCAAAGCCGCAAAACGTAACTACTTCTTATCTCAGACCTCCAAAAATCTAAACGATCCTAAAAAATTCTGGAAAACCATCAAATCTCTCTCAGGCACCCCCCAATCATCTGACCTCCCATCACAATTTCTTGTTGACTCTGTTCCTGTGTCAAATAAGCACGAGATCCTGAACTGTTTCAATAAACATTTTGTTGCTTCTAGTTCATTATTTGACACAGTTACAAACGGAAAATCAGCCACTTTATCTAATAATCAAACTTCTACAAATCAAATCCCTCCTACAAGTCAACCATCTGTTAATCACACCTTCTCTTTTTCTCCGTTCTCAGTCAGTGAGGTAAATAAACTGTTAAATGATCTTGATCCTAAAAAATCTGCAGGTCCAGATGAACTTCCACCTTATTTCTTAAGGCTGGCTGCTCATATCATCACAGTCCCTGTGACCCACATCTTTAATCTGTCCATAAGCCAAAACACCATTCCGGATGCTTGGAAAACAGCCTTTGTTCTTCCTTTGCTGAAGGGAGGTGACCCCACCTCATTGAACAATTATCGACCGATCTCTAAACTCTGCATCTTAGCCAAGGTTCTAGAAAAACTGATAAACTCTCAGATCAAAAACTATCTGGACTCATTTAACATCTTACCTCTTCATCAATCTGGTTTCAGGAAAAAACACAGCACAACAACTGCTTCTCTGAAGGTTCTGAATGATGTTGTTGAAGCATTGGATGCTAAGGACTATTGTGCTGCACTTTTCTTAGACCTGTCTAAAGCTTTTGACACTGTGGATCATAACATCCTGTGTCATAAGCTCTCAGAAATCGGTTTCTCTGATCACACCATCGGTTGGTTTTCTAACTATCTTTCCAATCGGAGGCAATGTGTTCAACATAACGGTACTTTTTCCAGCTATTTAACAGTTAAAAATGGTGTACCACAAGGCTCAGTTTTAGGACCCACTCTCTTTACAATCTACATAGCTAATGTAGGTCACTGCATCCCTGATGCATCCTTACATTTCTATGCTGATGATACAGTTGTTTATTGCCGAGCTAAAACAGTAGCTAAGGCTTTCCAGTTACTGCAATCCGCTTTTGACATCATCCAGTCAGATTTGTTCCGTCTCAAACTTGTCCTAAATGCTGATAAAACAAAAGGGATGTTTTTTTCAAATAGGAAGGCGGTTCCAGCAGATCCTCCTCTGATTTTATCTTCAAATGGTGTCCCTATTGAGTTTGTTGATTCCTATAAATATCTGGGTATCCTGATCGATTCACATCTCTCTTTTAAACTCCACGTGGAAAACCTAGTGAAGAAACTGAAAGTTAAACTGGGTTTCTTTTTCAGAAACAGATCATGTCTATCACTGAATGTTAGGAAACGCCTTGTATCTGTGACTTTCCTTCCCTCCATTGATTACGGTGACATTCTCTACATGAATGCTCCTACAAGCACCCTGCGGATGTTGGATGTTGTCTATCATGGTGCACTAAGATTCATAACTGGTTGTGATTATCGTACCCACCACTGCACCCTGTATTCACTGGTTAATTGGACATCATTAACCTCACGCAGACTCTTCCACTGGTACATTTTCATCTTCAAATCACTTCTTGGTCTGCTGCCCTCATACATCTCCTCCTACATGTCTTTGCGTGAGTGCAGCTACAGCGTGCGCTCTCAGGACATGATTACCTGCAGTGTTCCGTCAGTGAGGACTGAACTTGGAAAAAGGGCCTTCTCCTACTCCGCTCCTGCTTCATGGAATATCTTACAAAAAGATCTGAAGCTCTCGAACTTGACTTCTCTAAATGGTTTTCAGAATCTGTTGGAATCCTGGCAAAAACCAATGCAGATTTGTTCCTGTCTTTGATTTTATACATATACCTTATAATGTTTTGCTAGTTTTTTGATACTTTGTTAAAAAAAAAAAAAAAAAATATATATATATATATATATATATATTATATATATATATATATATATATATATATATATATATAT
>JBBPBX010083957.1:0-15408 GCA_038048925.1 Garcialebias charrua
ATTTATTACTACTGTTTACATTTACACTACTTTTATCTACACTACTGCAGATACATATACAGCATTCTCTGACTAGCCTTATCTAAGGATGCCAAATGTGCCTTATGTGCCTCACTGCATATGCCACTTTGCCTCTATACCAACATCAACTACCTCATACATATACTGTGTACATTAACTCATATGCTGCTGTGCCACTCTTTGCAAATGTCAATGCTAGAACCTTCAGTTTATTTTATAGATATACTTTTTATACTTTTTATACTACTATGCAAAAACTCAGGACAGTATTACACTTTTATTATTTCATTTTATGCTTATGTTCATTGGGTGTTTGGTGTTTCAGTGTTGGTGTAAATTTTCATACTTTTATACTATTATGAAAAAACTCAGGACAGTGTTACACTTTTACTATTTTATGCTTATGTTTATTAAATGTTTTAGTGTTTTAGTGTTTAGATGGTTACTGTTGCACCGAGGGACTGAGAGAAACGCAATTTCGGTCCTGTGTATGTCCTGTACATATTGCAGTTCTGACAATAAAGTTGACTTTGACTTTTGACTTTGACTTGAGAAGAACACATGAAATAAATGGTATAAAAAGAAACAAAAACCGCAGACATTACAGAAGCTGCCTGAGCCATCAGTCAGCTCTGAGATCTATCAAGTGATGAGTCCTGGACTGAGACCAGCAGAGACCAGTGACCCAGACCAGTGACCCAGACCAGTGACCCAGACCAGTGACCCAGGCCAGTGACCCAGACCAGTGACCCAGACCAGTGACCCAGACCAGTGACCCAGGCCAGTGACCCAGGCCAGTGACCCAGGCCAGTGACCCAGACCAGTGACCCAGGCCAGTGACCCAGGCCAGTGACCCAGGCCAGTGACCCAGGCCAGTGACCCAGACCAGTGACCCAGGCCAGTGACCCAGGCCAGTGACCCAGGCCAGTGACCCAGGCCAGTGACCCAGGCCAGTGACCCAGACCAGTGACCCAGGCCAGTGACCCAGGCCAGTGACCCAGGCCAGTGACCCAGGCCAGTGACCCAGACCAGTGACCCAGACCAGTGACCCAGGCCAGTGACCCAGACCAGTGACCCAGGCCAGTGACCCAGACCAGTGACCCAGGCCAGTGACCCAGGCCAGTGACCCAGGCCAGTGACCCAGGCCAGTGACCCAGACCAGTGACCCAGGCCAGTGACCCAGGCCAGTGACCCAGGCCAGTGACCCAGGCCAGTGACCCAGACCAGTGACCCAGGCCAGTGACCCAGACCAGTGACCCAGACCAGTGACCCAGGCCAGTGAGGAAGTTTGAGTTGTGGTCCTGGACTGAGACTCTGTTCTCTGAACAGACCAGGTCAGCTTCACAGAGTTTCTGTGAAAATTAAATGTAACATTATAATCTTGTGCTCAGCAAGTACATTTCATTACAGGTCTTTTTTTTATTAATTTTTATTTGAGCTCAGCGACTGAACTGTGGTCAGGGTCATATTAGCATATTCAGATCATAATCACTGAAAGAAAGAAAAAGATGAAATGACACGAGATTGAAAAATGGATTTAGTTTATTTCTGCGCTCTTACATAACTGCAGTCTAGCACTTTATCTTTTGTCGTTCCCAACACTCGACCCTTTGAACCTTGTCTGGGTTGTGAGAACTCACTATTTCCAGTGATGGGGATTTAGGTTTGGGGGTCTGGTTGAGTTTGGATCAAGAGAAGTACCTGCTTCAGCAGCCGTGTGGGCAGCGAATGCTTCTGCCAGATATGGAGGGTTGGTGAACAGACAGAAATAGCTAACGGAGACAGAAGCACAGGGAAGGACGAGGAGTTGCAGAGATTTTTAGACAATATCTGCAAAGCTTCCTCGTAATGAGGGCTTCTGAAGAAACACCTTAAAAGACAGGAAGGCACATCCACTGTGTCTTACGTGAACTCCCTGAAGCACTTCTTCTCTACAGATGGTACAAGAGGAACAACACGAGAGAAAGAGCTTCCATGTGAACGTGTATTTTTAGATTTATTTCATAAGAATATGACTACTGTAATTTGTTTTATAAAATGACAAAAACAATAGCTGCAGTTCATTTAAGGTCTTTTAAAGCAAGTTGATTTATTGTTTTATTTATATTAGTCTGAGAAATCTAAGCTAACTCTACAAGACTCCAGACCAGACCAGTCAATTAGTGCAAGTATCCAATTCAATTCAATTTATTTATATAGTGTCAAGTCACAACAGAAATCGTCTCAGGGCACTGAACAGAAATTCATATATAACAATAATCATTTAACAGATAATTTGACAGATAATACAGATTTGTATTGAACATTAAAAAAAAAACAAAGTTGTATGATATACATAAAAAGTCTAAAAAAAAAAGGACCACTAATATTTGGTTGAACCGCCTTTATCTTTGATTACGTCATTCATTCTCTGTGTCATTGTTTCGATGCTTCTACAATGTCACAAGATCTATTTCATCCAGTGTTGCATTAATTTTTCACTAAGATTTTGCATTGATCTAAAAAAGCTAAGTCTGGTCCTCTGGACATTCAAAAAACAAAACAAAACAAAAAAAAATTGTAGAAACGTTTCGTCTTTCGGACGAAAGACGAAACGTTTCTACAATTTTGTTTTGTTTTTGTTTTGTTTTGTTTTTGTTTTGTTTTTTGAATGTCCAGAGGACCAGACTTAGCTTTTTTAGATTTTTCTACCTGGATTATTGAGCATGCGTCAGGGTATCTTGCATTGATGACTAGACACCAGTCATGATGGGTGCATCACTTCACCTGCCTCTCTTCTTACCCTGATGCATCCATCACTCTGGAACAGTCTGGACTCATCAGACCACATGATCTTCTTCCATTGCTCCAGAGTCCAATCTTTATGCTCCCTAGCAAGTTGAAGCCTGTGTTCCAGTTAGCCTCACTGGTTAGTGGTTTTCTTAAGACTCTATCAGCTGTTCAGTCCCAGTCCCTTGAGTTCCTTCACATTGTGGGTGTGGAAATGTTCTTACTTTCACTATTAAACACAGTCCTGAGTGCTACTGTTGATTTTCTTCCATTTGATTTCGCCAAACGTTGAAGTGATCACCGATCACCTTCATTCAGGATTCGTTTCCAGCCACATTTCTTCCTGGAAGACGATGGGTCCCCACTATCCTTCCAGTTTTTAATAATGTGTTGGACAGTTCTTAACCCAGTTTTAGTAGTTTCTGCATCTCCTCAGATGTTTTCTCTGCTTGATGCCGATGATTTGACCCTTCTCAAAACAAACTGACATCTTTTCCACGACCACGCCATGTGTCTTTGACCTGGTTGTTGAAGAAATGAGAAGCAACTCACTGCACCAGTTGGGCTTAAATAACTTGTTGCATAATGGCCCATGCAGTAATTATCCAACAGGAGGCTCGTACCTGTTTGATTAGTTACATCCAGGTGGAGACTTGTTTTTGCCCAGAAAGTGTATCTAAATATGCATCAACCAGTTATCTCAGCTGGTTCCATTTGTTTCTTTTGTGTAAAGCTCTGACAGGCCAATTCCATGTTTTTAAAGATCTAAGAAAAAGTTCAATTGACTTGGAAATATGCGTTTATAAAAAGTTTTTAGAGTAAGAAACATATTTTCTTCCAAAAAAGCACCAAGTGACAGTTTCCGCTCATCGTTGCTATAAATCTATAATACATGTACTCCGGTTCCCAAACTTCACGGCTCGTGACTCAGAAAACAGCATCAGAAACTTGCAATTCAATGGTTTCCAGTTAAAATGCACACACACAGCAATAACTATTCAAGTTTTTTTAATATCAGTTTAGGTCAAAGGGGTCTGCAACCTGCGGCTCTGGAGCCACATGCGGCTCTTTGGTCCCTCTGCAGCGGCTCTGTCAAGCTTAGACCAAAACTGACATAAACTGAATTTTATTGGTTATACAAACAACAAAAAATGGACAAGTTCAAACAGATTACAATGAGTAAGACTTTATCTTTATGCTTTATTTATTTAAATTAAGAACCGTCTGCATAGTTTATAGATTTTTTAATTAAAAAAGATTGTAAAAACTGAAAAATATCCCGCCTTTACAATAATCTGTTTTCTTTAATAAATGTTAATCATTAGATATTTTATGCTTTATAATGTCACCTTAACTAGCCACAAAAGCTCCCTCCAGCAAACCTAAACATACACCTGTATACTTTCAGCAGTAAACATACACCTGTATACTTTCAGAAGTAAACATACACCTGTATACTTTCAGAAGTAAACATACACCTGTATACTTTCAGCAGTAAACATACACGTGTATACGTTCAGCAGTAAACATACATCTGTATACTTTCAGCAGTAAACATACACCTGTATACTTTCAGCAGTAAACATACACCTGTATACTTTCAGCAGTAAACATACACCTGTATACTTTCAGCAGTAAACATACACCTGTATACTTTCAGCAGTAAACATACACCTGTATACTTTCAGCAGTAAACATACACCTGTATACTTTCAGCAGTAAACATACACCTGTATACTTTCAGCAGTAAACATACACCTGTATACTTTCAGCAGTAAACATACACCTGTATACTTTCAGCAGTAAACATACACCTGTATACTTTCAGCAGTAAACATACACCTGTATACTTTCAGCAGTAAACATACACCTGTATACTTTCAGCAGTAAACATACACCTGTATACTTTCAGCAGTAAACATACACCTGTATACTTTCAGCAGTAAACATACACCTGTATACTTTCAGCAGTAAACATACACCTGTATACTTTCAGCAGTAAACATACACCTGTATACTTTCAGCAGTAAACATACACCTGTATACTTTCAGCAGTAAACATACACCTGTATACTTTCAGCAGTAAACATACACCTGTATACTTTCAGCAGTAAACATACACCTGTATACTTTCAGCAGTAAACATACACCTGTATACTTTCAGCAGTAAACATACACCTGTATACTTTCAGCAGTAAACATACACCTGTATACTTTCAGCAGTAAACATACACCTGTATACTTTCAGCAGTAAACATACACCTGTATACTTTCAGCAGTAAACATACACCTGTATACTTTCAGCAGTAAACATACACCTGTATACTTTCAGCAGTAAACATACACCTGTATACTTTCAGCAGTAAACATACACCTGTATACTTTCAGCAGTAAACATACACCTGTATACTTTCAGCAGTAAACATACACCTGTATACTTTCAGCAGTAAACATACACCTGTATACTTTCAGCAGTAAACATACACCTGTATACTTTCAGCAGTAAACATACACCTGTATACTTTCAGCAGTAAACATACACCTGTATACGTTCAGCAGTAAACATACACCTGTATACGTTCAGCAGTAAACATACACCTGTATACGTTCAGCAGTAAACATACACCTGTATACTTTCAGCAGTAAACATACACCTGTATACTTTCAGCAGTAAACATACACCTGTATACTTTCAGCAGTAAACATACACCTGTATACTTTCAGCAGTAAACGTACACCTGTATACTTTCAGCAGTAAACGTACACCTGTATACTTTCAGCAGTAAACGTACACCTGTATACTTTCAGCAGTAAACGTACACCTGTATACTTTCAGCAGTAAACGTACACCTGTATACTTTCAGCAGTAAACGTACACCTGTATACTTTCAGCAGTAAACGTACACCTGTATACTTTCAGCAGTAAACGTACACCTGTATACTTTCAGCAGTAAACGTACACCTGTATACTTTCAGCAGTAAACGTACACCTGTATACTTTCAGCAGTAAACGTACACCTGTATACTTTCAGCAGTAAACGTACACCTGTATACTTTCAGCAGTAAACGTACACCTGTATACTTTCAGCAGTAAATACACCTTTCAGCAGTAAACGTACACCTGTATACTTTCAGCAGTAAACGTACACCTGTATACTTTCAGCAGTAAACGTACACCTGTATACTTTCAGCAGTAAACGTACACCTGTATACTTTCAGCAGTAAACGTACACCTGTATACTTTCAGCAGTAAACGTACACCTGTATACTTTCAGCAGTAAACGTACACCTGTATACTTTCAGCAGTAAACGTACACCTGTATACTTTCAGCAGTAAACGTACACCTGTATACTTTCAGCAGTAAACGTACACCTGTATACTTTCAGCAGTAAACGTACACCTGTATACTTTCAGCAGTAAACGTACACCTGTATACTTTCAGCAGTAAACGTACACCTGTATACTTTCAGCAGTAAACGTACACCTGTATACTTTCAGCAGTAAACGTACACCTGCATACTTTCAGCAGTAAACGTACACCTGTATACTTTCAGCAGTAAACGTACACCTGTATACTTTCAGCAGTAAACGTACACCTGTATACTTTCAGCAGTAAACGTACACCTGTATACTTTCAGCAGTAAACGTACACCTGCATACTTTCAGCAGTAAACGTACACCTGCATACTTTCAGCAGTAAACGTACACCTGCATACTTTCAGCAGTAAACGTACACCTGCATACTTTCAGCAGTAAACGTACACCTGTATACTTTCAGCAGTAAACGTACACCTGTATACTTTCAGCAGTAAACGTACACCTGTATACTTTCAGCAGTAAACGTACACCTGTATACTTTCAGCAGTAAACGTACACCTGTATACTTTCAGCAGTAAACGTACACCTGTATACTTTCAGCAGTAAACGTACACCTGTATACTTTCAGCAGTAAACGTACACCTGTATACTTTCAGCAGTAAACGTACACCTGTATACTTTCAGCAGTAAACGTACACCTGTATACTTTCAGCAGTAAACGTACACCTGTATACTTTCAGCAGTAAACGTACACCTGTATACTTTCAGCAGTAAACGTACACCTGTATACTTTCAGCAGTAAACGTACACCTGTATACTTTCAGCAGTAAACGTACACCTGTATACTTTCAGCAGTAAACGTACACCTGTATACTTTCAGCAGTAAACGTACACCTGCATACTTTCAGCAGTAAACGTACACCTGTATACTTTCAGCAGTAAACGTACACCTGTATACTTTCAGCAGTAAACGTACACCTGTATACTTTCAGCAGTAAACGTACACCTGCATACTTTCAGCAGTAAACGTACACCTGTATACTTTCAGCAGTAAACGTACACCTGTATACTTTCAGCAGTAAACGTACACCTGTATACTTTCAGCAGTAAACGTACACCTGTATACTTTCAGCAGTAAACGTACACCTGCATACTTTCAGCAGTAAACGTACACCTGTATACTTTCAGCAGTAAACGTACACCTGTATACTTTCAGCAGTAAACGTACACCTGTATACTTTCAGCAGTAAACGTACACCTGTATACTTTCAGCAGTAAACGTACACCTGTATACTTTCAGCAGTAAACGTACACCTGCATACTTTCAGCAGTAAACGTACACCTCAGTGAATCACTGAAGCTGAATTCAGTCCTAGCATGGCTGTCACCCCACGCAGCGAGAAAAACAAGTGTCACGGGGGAGGACTGTCCAGATCAGTTTTGACACCATTCAGTAACAGATTCTGTATTTAGGTCTACATATGGCTTGGTTGAATTGAGTAAAGGTAGTTTGGATTAAAATAAGTTATTTTTAAGGCTGTTATCAGGGTGATATAAATAAACACCATGACTCACGGTTATGCCTGTTTAAAATGTGTTGAATGATGTAGGAACTGGAAGAAAAGTCGCTCGTTTAAAGCTGGACTGCGTTTTGTTTTTTGGCATTACTGATAAAATGTATTAGTCAAAAACTCAAACCTCAGAATAAACCATGAGCTTTGTTTTCTGAGTGAAGAACTTTGTGCTTGCTCTTGTCTACTGGCTGGTGAAGGCAACTGTTGCTGATTCTGATATAAAAAATGCATGACCACAGATACATGCCAAGTAAGGGCCAAAAATATCTATGAAGTTATGCAGTACAGTGCAAAAGTTTTCTTGTGTTTTTCTTGTTCTTCTCTGTATTCTGATTCCAAGGAGCCAGACCTGGTTTCTGAAATGGTCCTAAATATTTCTTGAGGCTTTCAGTTGTGTGCCTGACATAAAGTGACCAACTGAAGAACGATGCATCTCTCTGGTTCTGACTCAGATCTTTGCTGGATTTTTCCTTCAGTTCCAGTTAATTAACTTCCATAACTGTTAGACAGTTTCATCTGTTGTTTACAATATTTTTCAGTTTTCAGCACTTGCTAAGTAGCTGTCATTTTTATAAAAGTCCTTCATGTAACGAATTTTCAAAAAAAAGTTTGAAAGATAAAAATATCATAATAAGATTATTATGTCCATATCATTGCAGCAGATTCACCAACATGTTTAAAAGAAATCGCTGCCAGTCACTTGTTGGAGAACCTTAAGCATCATGTGTTTCTAACAGCTGATTGAACAGCAGGCTCTCTTGGAAAGCAACGGCTTCACACCAGCCTTTTGATTATCATCTCACACAAACCTTTAGGATACGAGACAACATGATAAAACCTCACTCTGCAACAAAAGGTGTTAAAGTAATGATGACATTGTTGTTGCAGTTATTTATGATAGGGTTGGTATTTAAGAGTCCTGTTTCAACTCACAGGTGTGTGGCGTGGGAAGGCACTCAGGATGTGTCGGGTGATCTGTGGTTTGTTCTAATGTCCAGAATGAAGGCTGGAGCTGGGGAGCATTGATAGTAAGCATGCAACCTGGTTCCTCATGGATGGATGGATGGATGGATGGATGGATGGATGGATGGATGGATGGATGGATGCAACTGGCCAAACACAAGATGCATGCCCACCCCCTCCTCCACAGCCAAAGCCCAACAGGATATTCTAAGAAAAGCTGTGTATCCAGGAGCAGATGGTGAGTCGGCGCTCAGCACAAACAGGATCTTCCTGTCAATACAGGACTTCAAGAGAAGTGTCAGCCTCTACATGCCTGCACACATATAGACACAGTCTTTGACTTAAAGGTCTTTTAGGAGGGAGCATTAATGATCTGAGAGCTGCATGGCTGCCATTGCCACACCACCCGTCTCTTCATTTCCTCTCCTTTTGATTTCTGTTGCCGTACCGTCGAATAGCTCCTCAATCCAAACCTAATATAATTCATCTAAACTCTAACAAACGCTGATATGTGCAAGATAATCTCACTTTCTTTACACCAAAGTCTGGATTTTAATCAGAGCATAATATTTCTGTTTAGCTTGTAAATTATTCATCAAAAGTAGCACGGAGGAAAAATAACAATAAGATAATGCGAGGGAGCCCTTGAGGAGGTTTAATGTACCACAAATGTTTAGTTTACACTTAATTAGGTTTCAAACATGTGTGATGCACGTGGGAGATCCAACCCCCGGAGACAATGCTGGTCAGCTGGTGCCCAGTTGGTAGGCAGAGTTTTAGGGCCCACCATAGTGGGTGGGGGGTGGAGGGGGGCCCCAAGTGACATTTTTCTCAAATCCCAGACCAACATAAAAAGCTTGTCACCTTTTTGTTTCAGTATTTTTATTACCTGCTTCTGAAAGGTGGAGGCAAGCACTAGCTTGTATGTGTATTGGTTGTTAGCGAAATATTTCATGAGCCGCTACAGAATTCATTGACACTTCCAGAAAGCAGTCATTGGATGTTCATCTGCAACCGATAGATTTTTGGAGCCAACTCAATTTTAGATGTTTTTTTTTTTCAAGTTTAAGTGTCGATAATTCAGTGACTTTTACAAAAACTGAGCTGGTGAGTCGTTCACGACACGTTCTCTGACAGTGACATCACTTCATGCATGTGAGGTTTGACAGACACGGATAGAACGCCGTCATCGACACAACTGGATCTCATTTTAAAACTCACTAACTGAATTAACTCTGGAACGTATCTGTGCAAAATATCACACAGCAAAGCTTTTAGGAGTGATTTGTAAAATGAAAACTTAAAATCCTTCCTCAAACTTTGGGATCAAATGAAAATCAATAAAACATTTCTTAAAGTTTTCTCCTACAGTCTTGATGCGGCTTGGACTCTGTTCCACTGGAAGAAGTTTCACCAGGCTGGAAATGGATAATCGGTTATTTGGGAACTTCAAGATTTTGATTTTATCAAAGTTTTGGGTTTCTTTAATGTGACTTGTCTCTCAGCACAATTTGAGAAAAACTAATTCAACACATTTTTGCTGCCTCCGACAGTTTTGACTACATGGGTTTAAAGAGCCCGCACTCTGTGATTAATTTCTGCAGAATTAGGAGTTGAAGATAAAAATTTCTGCTTTGTTGCATCAGAATAAAGTTATTCTTTTCTTTTCATGGCCAGCTCACTGGTCAGTTATGCGTCTTACTGATGAATACTTTATGACCGACTATTTTAATCCTGACTGAAGAACTGCTCTGCTGCTCTTTTAGGTTTCTCCATTTACACATTTATTTCTTTATGTCTCTACTTATCCTAAATTAACCGTCTGTCCAAGGCTCTTGGGTTATGGCTGCTCAGTTTGGGCAACAACTTTTAGTGATGAAATCTGGTACAAACATAACTTATAAAATAAAAAACTGGACTTTATACAAAGTGCACTCCTTTGTTCTTTGGGAATTAGAAAATGGACATTAATTTTTGTATTTAATGAAGCTATAGTTAATTTAAGAGGTGCAGAATGTTGCAGGAAGCATCACTGGATTGCACATGTAAGTAGGACACAGCAGCGATGACTTTAGTGCCACAACAGAAGATCTGAATACTTCTGAAGCAAACCACTTGATCTCTGTTGGTCATTTAAAATGTATTGTGTGCACTGTGGAGAAAAATGAATAGAAATATAAAATGAAGGACAAACTGTGGAAGTGAAAGCAGCAGTTTTCCTCTTTGTCAAACCTCGGGCTGCTCTGATGAGACTCAGTAGTTGTTCTTTAAAGTTTTTATTAGATATTTTGGTATAAAGCACACACTAAATAACTACTATGTATTTCCCCTCAGACAACACATCAAGGTTTAGTTTCTTCCACCCTACAGGAGGAATCGCTCGGCTTTAAAGACCCTGATCAGGACAGCTGACATGGGAACACTTGAAAACTTGTCGTGCATCATTCACCGGATGGTGCGTTTGTTGAATCAGGGTGAAATCCAGGTCATGCAACACCTCAGCTTGTTCCATCAGCTGCATGGCATGAGATGAGGGAGTCACCTAAATTACAAACCACAGTTTGAGGCTTTGAGCTGCAGGGATCAATAAATACCTCACAATAGAGACAATGCATGTTTGTGATCCCATTCTGCTGGATTGTTTTTCAAGTTACAACGGATGGAGGCCAGTTCCTCAGATTTGCCTCCTTCTCCAGAGCAGAGACAGTGCCCGTTTAAATGATTTCAACAAGAGAAAAGTAGCAAAAAGTTACATTTAAGGAGCTGATTCAGAGAATAATTGATCAGTTTAGCCTCTAAACGTTTCAGACACCTGTCACACTTCACAGTCTGCGGTGAAGCTGTTATTTTATTGAGCCGTTTCCTCACGTCAACCTTCAGCTGACAGTCACTCTGCTCTGAGGCCTTCAGTCTGGAGTTTTGTTGCTCCTTCTCGTATCAGATGGGGTATGTTTATGTTTATTAAATGTGTATTAAACGGTATGTGTCGCAACATGGAGAGGTCTGCCTGGGCCGGAGTCTCCACTCGAAGCAGCCGAGCAGCAGCCGAAGACGTGCAGCAGCGTTGTTCTCCTGAGGCGTTGAGGGCATGGGGGTGACTCACGTTTGCTCCCGAGGAACAGATCACGCAGGCTTTTATTCAAGCAGTGAATCACTTTAAAGGGTCAGTTCAGGTCCTTGGAAGTGGGTTCAGTTATAGCTGTTTGAAAGACCACAATTTGAAGAAATAGTTAAATTCGGACCAGACTGACGAGCCAGTCTAAGTGAAGGCCAGACCACGGTGCTATCTTAGGTATAAGTAATGATTTTTGAATATTCAGTCTCATTAAAGGGTGAATTTGAAGAATTAATGCAAGTGTCAGGACAGTCTAATGTACTTTTTGGTACTGGCACACCCAGCTGTTTGTGCTTTTCCAGTTGGTGTCCCAACACAGCAGCGGTCGCCCTCTTATCAAATAAAATGAAATTAAAGGAAAATAAATTGTAGTGGCCCTGCATCTTTCTGCCATTGACATTTATTTTGAAAGGATTTTATATATAAAACAAATGTACAAACATCTGCAGGCGCTGTGATGAGCAAAACTTAAACCACTGCAAGTTCTGACTGTGGAGATTTTTAAGTAAAAATGTGAAAAAGGCAAAGAGCATAAATCATAAGAGACTCAGTGACACCACGCTGTTCTCTCTGCTGTAAAATCCCTGCACGACTAAAGTTTTTAAACATCACAAACCAACAAATGTTCTTCATTTTAATATTTCACTGATTAACTGCTGTTCACAAACCCATATTAATAAGACAAAAGACAAGTTACAACATTTTGTAGTTTTTCTTTATGTTGCTCTATGAAAACATTACCAACATGTTCCTAACATGTTCCTAACATGTTCCTAACATGTTCCTAATACCTTCATCCATTTCTGTTTGCCTGAAGTCGGGGAGACGCCTCCAGCAGCTGTGGCCTCTGCAACCTGACGGGCCTATGATTAGAAGTTGTAGTGGACCTACCCAGGGTCAAACTAAGGTTTTTGAACTGTCCAGTGATGACCTTTACTGACCTCTCAGTAAAGCAAGACATTTACCACAAAATCATTCCATTAGTTGTAATCTGAGAATATAGTCATCAAAAGAGACTATTTCTATCTTTGATTTTATTCTAATGTAATCAAAAGAATAACTTTTGTCATTTTCATGATATATGTTATATGCTGTTATTCTTTAAATGTGAAACATCAATGTGTCATTTCTGCAAGTGAAAAGGTGTCAAAGTTCAGCTAAAATGTCAAACTGACTTACACTGAAATTGTTTTTGTCGAGTTTAAGCTAAAACTCTCATCTAGCGTCTGAAAGTCTCTCACTCAGATACTTTTCCTAAACAATTTCCTTCTCTGCGCTGAATTTCACCTTGAATAGTGATAACAAGTGGACCAATGAAAAAGAGACAAGTTTCTCTCCTCTCTAATTCTCTTTTAAGTTCTAACTTTTGCGGAAACGCTTCAGAGTTTGCTGGGAGCTTCAAAGAGACATGAAGACGTCCCAAAGAGCTGAATGAATGCCTGTCACCCGCCAAGGACAGTCATTCAGCTAAGGATTGTATAACATGCTGTTATGAATCCACTTCGAACGAGCGTAAGCTCAAAACTTTGTTTATTCCTTCCTGGAATAAGCTTATCTTGAAGTCAGAGGCCAAGAGCTGACATATTTTCTGATGACCAAGCAGAACCCAGGAGACGTTGGAAACGTAAACGAATGACCAGTTCAGACGAACTGGGCCTGAAGGACTGTGCATCTTACAGGCTGGTGTCATCTCTTTATCAGACTCGTCGTCAAAAGGTAAAGAGCTGTTTACAAAACGTACCTGGATTTTAGCAGAAATCTGATGAGAAGTGTCACTTTGGCAACATGCTCAAGACAATTTCCTTTAACCCATCTTTCCTCCTATCTTTTTCTCTCAATCTAAGCTGGAAACTATTTTAAGCTAAAGAGCCCACAGACTAAATATGTTAACATCCAGTATTGAAGTCTGTTGTGTTGAATTTAAGTGTGCTGACGTATTAAATTGAAAGAAAGTGAAATCATATCAATCAAGTGTAATGGTGTTAATTTAGTGATTTATTTTAAATAAATGGTAGTGTCGCCTGGCATACCAACTAAGTTAACGTGTCCATTGTCACTCTATAGCTCTGTTTATTTATCCATCATAAAGATCACAGAAATATTGGGTAAACTGAAAAAGAAAAGAATCCGTGAAATTACTATTCAATCTGAATAAGTAAATTAATTAAGGTAAAGAGGTCAGTATTAATATTGACCTCCTCATAATCCTTTACAAAGTTACTATCATATTTTTACATTTTCACTCAAGTAAGATGTAAGTCACAATATACAAGACTGACTGTCTGCTAACGTCAGTTCTATAGTCTTTATCATTCTGTTGATTTTAGTAGAATTCAGAATATTCCAGGATTTAAAAAATCATATTGCTTGTTGATTGATTAAGATTGTTTATGTTGTTTATTGTATATGAGAGGATGATGTTATATATTAGACAATTTGTAAATTTTGTTAATATTATTTAATGTATTAGGGTGCTGGAATGCAACAAGTCCAGTCAAAGTTGGTGATAATACTATGTGTTTAAAAGAGATATGTTTAAATGGGTAAACGTGGATATTTATGTTAATTTCCAGTCAGCAGAACAAAATAAAAACATGTTTTGTGATGGCAAACATTAAAATTAAAATAATAAACTGGACATCTGAGTAGCTACTGGACCGGCCTATGTTTATTCATAAATACATGCTTTGAATGCCCTGGATCCCTTCCAATTTGCATACCGACCTAATCGCTCAACCGACGATGCCATCTCCTCTGCCCTCCACACAGCTCTCACACATCTGGACACGAAGGACTCTTATGTTAGAATGCTGTTCATCGACTTCAGCTCGGCATTCAACACCATCATCCCCCAACAGCTCATCCTTAAACTGGACAGTCTGGGGCTGAACACCTCAATGTGTAACTGGCTGCTAGACTTCCTGACCGGGAGACCACAGACAGTACGGATCGGGAGTAACACATCTAGCACCATCACATTGAACACAGGGGCCCCACAAGGATGTGTGCTGAGCCCCCTTCTATTCACCCTGCTAACACACGACTGCACACCATCGTACAGCTCCAACCACTTCATCAAGTTTGCGGACGACACAACAGTGGTAGGTCTCATCAGCAACAACGATGAGACGGACTACAGGAACGAGGTGAGCCGCTTGGCCTTGTGGTGCGGACACAACAATCTCACTCTCAACGTGGAGAAGACAAAGGAGATTGTTGTGGACTTCAGGAAGAGGGATGCACAACATGCCCCTCTGACCATCAACAGCACCGCAGTGGAGAGAGTGGACAGCACCAAGTTCCTGGGAGTGCACGTCTCAAAGGACCTGTCCTGGAGCAGGAACACTGCAGCACTGGCCAAGAAGGCTCACCAGCGCCTCTACTTTCTCCGCAAGCTGAAAAGGGCTGGAGCTTCAACCCCCATCATGTGCACCTTCTACAGAGGTGCCATAGAAAGTGTCCTGACCAGCTGCATCACGGTGTGGTTTGGTGCATGTACTGCATCCTGCCGCAAGAGCCTCCAGCGCATCGTGAAAGCAGCTGAGAAGATCGTCGGCACCTCCTTGCCCTCACTGCAGGACTTACACAGCAAACGCCTCACTCGGAAAGCCCTCTGCATGGCAGGTGATCCCACACACCCACTACAC
>JBBPBX010083958.1:0-15408 GCA_038048925.1 Garcialebias charrua
CAAAGGAAGGTGCACAGTGATTTTGAACCAGAAAGACTATCATGAGAAAGTTATGTCACTCCTTAGTGACTTAACCACTTATGAACCGCTGAAAAGAGATCCAGGAAGTGGTTACAAGAAGAAGTTGATAGATTGCCTGAAAATTTTGAAGCAGGACAAGGCTATTGACAATATTCTGTACCACAGACTGTACCCAGGGGAGGCCACGCCAAGTCTTTATGGTTTACCCAAAATCCACAAACAGGGTGTACCTTTAAGACCAATTGTTAGCATGATTAACTCGGTCACTTACAATGTTTCCAAATATCTGGCGTCTGTACTCATCCCTTTAGTTGGCAGCTCAGAACACCACATACAGAACACCATGGACTTTGTGGATAAGGTGAGGGATGTCATCATGGAGACTGATGAAACAATGGTCTCTTTTGATGTCACATCACTCTTTACGTGCATTCCTGTTGATGAAGCAGTAGAGGTGGTCTGTTTAAGGTTAAAATCAGACACCACTCTGAGCAACAGGACCACACTTTCCACAGAACAACTGTGTCAACTCTTGAAACTGTGCCTGCAGTCAACCTACTTCACATATGGGGAGCAATATTATAGGCAGAAACATGGGTGTGCTATGGGGTCTCCAGTTTCTCCTATTGTTGCCAACCTGTACATGGAGGAGGTAGAAAAGAGAGCCTTGACGTCCTTTTCAGGGAGACCACCAAGTCATTGGTTCAGGTATGTTGACGACACCTGGGTTAAAATTAAATCTCAGGAAGTCCAACATTTCACTGATCACATCAACTCTGTGGATAAATATATCAAGTTCACACGAGAAGATGTAAAAAATGGCAGGTTGGCTTTCTTGGACTGTGAGGTCTCAGTTTCTGATAGAGGAAATTTGCAAACTGAGGTGTACCGCAAACCCACCCACACAGACCAGTATTTACAGTTTGACTCCCATCACCCTCTGGAGCACAAGTTAGGAGTCATCAGGACTCTGTATCACAGAGCAGACAGCGTCCCCACTAACTCAGCAGCCAGACAGAAGGAGAAATCACACACAAAACAGGCTCTAGAGAAATGTGGATATCCTAACTGGGCCTTCCTGAAAGCAGAGAAGAAACCCAAACAGGACTCCAGCCAACCATCAGGTGAAAAGAAGGAACCCAGACCCAGACCAGTGGTCATTCCGTATGTTGCGGGAGTTTCAGAGACATTGAGACGTTTATTTTCTAAACACAACGTCCCAGTGGCTTTTAAACCCCAAAATACATTAAAGACTGGTTCATCCCAAAGATCCAGTCCCCCGGCACAAACAGAGTAATATTGTGTATGCTGTTCAGTGTCAGGAGGGCTGTGATCTAGAGGTGTCGTTTCTTTGCCCGAGCCCGACCCTACCCGAGCCCTACCCGACTTCGGGTCGGGCTCGGGCCATATTTTTGCGTTTGATTGGCGGGCCGCGGGTCGGGCTCGGGCTTTGATGTGGTTTTTTTAATCATACAGCACAAACAAAACTAAATAAAAATGCACACAATATAAAATTGTTTTAATCTGCTTGTAAAGAATATAAGGCAGTAAGTTTATTGATGAGGAAATAATTAATAGAGTGAATTTAGATGGTGAAAACCGCAGCGCACTGAGCGCAGCCACTAAATTGGCAACTCAGCCAGAGAGCAGGCGCGCGGCGCGCGCCTGACAGCGTCTCCCCCGACATGCTGGACTTTTTAGTGACATTTCTCGAACCATTTTACCGTGCACAGAGAGAACTGGAGGGTGACAAATATCCCACCAACCTGGTTTGTCTCTGGAATGAGAAACTGAAGCAACACTGCCAGTCCTCACACAGACTCTCCGCAGCAGGTGTTTCTGCGCCGCAGACATGCAGAAGTGCTGGAGCGCAAAATTATTATCCACGACTTGCAGAGAGTTGCATTATTTCTGTGGCCTAACTTTAACGAGCTCAAAATTATGTCACCAGCTGACGTGCGTCAGGTGCACGCTCACGTCCGCACACTGCTCTCTGCGGCGGAACAAGTTGCCGCATTCCTGACATTCCTGAAGCTTCAACAGCAAACTGCGAGCAGCGCGCTCACACCTCCTCCTCCTCCATCAAAACAAAGAAGAACAACATCAAGTTCTTTTGCTGAGTGGGAGAACGCAGTAAAAGCTTAATAAATAAACGTAGTGTTTTTTTTTTTTTGTTGTTGTTGTTTTTTTTTTTAATCGGGTAGGGTCGGGTCGGGCGGTGATTTCTAGGAAATCAGCGGGCTCCCTCGGGCTTGGGTAATTAAACTTAGGGCTCGGGTAGGGTAGGGCCGTGGATTTCCGGCCCGATGACAGCTCTACTGTGATCAGTCTTACATCGGGGAAACTAAACAGCCACTGGCCAAAAGGATGGCCCAGCACAGAAGATCAACATCATCAGGTCAGGACTCTGCGGTCTACACTCATCTCCAGGCCAGAGGTCACTCTTTCAGGGATGAAGATGTTCACATCCTTGATAGAGAGGAACAATGGTTTGAGAGAGGAGTAAAGGAGGCCATCTTTGTGAAAAGAAACCGTCCATCATTAAACAGAGGTGGAGGCCTCCGGGTTCAACTGTCCCCCACTTACAATGCTGTTATTGCTAGTATCACTCAGCCCTCTGTGAATAGCAAACAACCATCAGGGTGTTAACGATCCATCGTCAGGCTGATGGTCCTCCTTGATCATGTGAGCAGCTGGTTTCGGCTGTCATCAGCCAACTGGTTGATCCACTGTGGGAGGGTGCTATTTATAAGACTGAGCTGAACTCAAAAAAGGCGTTCAATACAGGATCAACTGGACTTTATTTGTTGCAGAAAACGTTTCGACTTCTGTCCAGAAGTCTTTTTCAATTCTGAATGGAAATTTCCATTCAGAATTGAAAAAGACTTCTGGACAGAAGTCGAAACGTTTTCTGCAACAAATAAAGTCCAGTTGATCCTGTATTGAACGCCTTTTTTGATTTCATCATGTCCTGGACGACTGAGAATCTTCACCAGCACTGAGCTGAACACAGCTTCTCAGACTGAGGAAGTCTTTCGGACGAAAGACGAAACGTTTCTACAGTTTTTTTTGCTTTGTTTTGTTTTTTGAATGTCCAGAGGACCAGACTGAGCTTTTTTGGATTTCCAGGCGTGTTGAGATAAGACGGCCTGTCAAGGCCAGTCAAGGGAGTCGAATTTCAGATAAACACAATAGTTTTGGTGACAGGCAGAACTTTAATGACATCTACCTTCAGTCTGTGTCGGTCCACTCGCTTCCGAAATGTCCAAATTAAATGACCATACCAATGGAACATGCCTGAGAAAAATCACCAAGATCTGATCCATTTAGCCAAAACTCTGGTTTTTCGAGACATGAACCAAGCCATCATGTAAGGCAGGCAGCCTGACCAGGTCCAGATTTGCTTCCGACGACTTCCTTGTTTGTTGATAGACAAGGAACTAGCCGAATCCAAAAAGCAGGAACCAGTTATCATAAATCCAAATAAATATGCGTCCTTAAGATCCACAGATGACAGCAGAGATAGACACATCATCAAGTCTTCAAGTCGATGAGATATCCAGCTGTGTGCATGACAACAGGACAAATCATCTCACCTACAGCCTGACTTCTTTTTGAAGAAATGTTTTCAGTTGTGTTGAGGGACCAACTGACCAAATTGTAGTCCATAGTTATGGTTCGGAAGATTTTGTAGAAGAGAGGCTCTCAGACAGTTTCACAGACAAGACAAAGCAAAAGCAAAGCGGAGACCGAGAGGAGACGTCCACCCTTGAGAAGAGCAAGTTTTGAGATGAGATGATATTCCATCAATCGTAGCACAGAAAGTAGTAAGTTATACTTTTTCTACATTTGCCTTAGGCCTCTCTTATGATTGTCTATTGTTGATTGTCCAAGGAAAATCTACTGTTTCTGTTGTCATCATTCTTTTGTTTGTAGACAGGTCTCTCTTGTAAATGAGTCCTCGAGGCTCAATGGGATTAACCTGACTAAATAAAGGTTGAATGAATACTCTGGTGCCATTGTTGCTGATTGAAATATGCCGTTGTTTCATGAAAATGTGTACCATAGTGCGCATGTGCTTTCATAGCTCTGCGGATGGTTCCCCAAAAAATTTCCACTCTGAGACCTGGGTTCACAAGCCTCTGAGTTCAGAGAGGGCAGGGGCTGGTGTCGTGTAAATGAACAACCGAACCGCGGAGGAAAAGCTGCGGTTTCACTCAAAATACACGTTGTATAAACGGCCCCTCAGTTTGTCTTCAGCTGGACAGGAACTTGATCAACCTGTGTTTGTGCCTTTATAACATGATTATTTATGTATTTTATTTGGCTATTAACAGGAACTTGTAGGTTTGAGCACATTTCACCAGTTTTGTCCTCCTTTACTGTGTAGGATTCCTGGGTTTTCTCTGCCACTCACTCTCTCCACAGCCAATCAACAACTGATTCACTCCACTTGCTGCTGACTGAGGAGGCTTGATATGGTGGTGTATATAAACTCCTGCTAGACGTCTCTTCAGTGCTGGGACATCAACTGCCTTATGGTAATTCATGGACAGCCATCTAACTCATTGAACTGTTTTTTAACGCTTGTGATTTTTTTCCAGGGACTCCCATGTCCTGCTCACCTGAGTCTTTCCAAAGACACCCTTGCCCCTTCATGGCACACCTGTTGATCAGCGGTGTCCCTTCAACTATCGACTACGAACAATTCAGCCTGTATCGACCTGCTCCTCTCTCCACCAATACTCACCTCTGCTTGGACTATCAGAAAACCTAGGACCTAGCTTCTCCCTTGCTGGCCTCATCTACAAACCCAAACAGAATTAATGTTGCAACAGCAGTGAGGCCCTCGCAGCAAAGCACTGCTCTGGCCTCACAGCGACCATGGGAGCTCCAGCTAGTACATCCAGTAGCCATTGCGAACGCTCTCGTGCCTATCCCATTAGCACTTTGAGATTTTTATTAATGAAAAGTGCGGTATAAATTGAATTTATTATTATTATTATTATTATTATTATTATTATCCCGCACCCGTTCACTAGGGTGCGCATTTGCCAAATCTTCGACATCACCTGCAACCACCGGAGCTCTAGCAACGCCTCCCGGTCAGAATCGTGAACTCTCTCATTCCATTCCTTCACGCGAACACTAGGGTGCGCATATGCTGAACCTTCAAAATCACTTTGTGCCCATGTCAGTACAATTCCAGCAGCTAGCCTTACAAGTTTGGTTGAAATCTGGCCTTCGAGACAGGAGTTATTGTGACTTCCTGTTTTGTGGCAAATGTTTGAAGAGCACTTCATTTATGCTTTTCAACATGTCTTGTGTGGTAGTCACAGTTAGCTAATACAGTTTCAGTCTTATATCTTACACAGGGTGAAGCTGGACCAGAATGGACAAGAATGTGCACATTTTGGACCAAGAACACAGATGGTTTGAGAGGGGTGTGAAGGAAGCTGTTTATATTAAGAGAGAGAAGCCTTCTCTTAACAGAGGAGGTGGTCTCAGATTCCAACTTTCAAAAATGTATAATGCAGCTTTAGGACTGATTCCCAGATGATTTTCACACTTGATGGGAGCAGAGGAGCCTCATCTGTGAATTAGACTAACAAAGACCTTAAGAAACCCCTACTGTTAAGGTGTGAGGTGTGATTTGTCAATCTACATAGGTATGTGTGTATCCAGTGCTGGGCAGCGCTAATCCAAAAATTAGTTCCGCTATTTCTAAAGCACTTATTAATTTATTTAGGTCCGCAATTTCAAAAGCGCTTATGTATTAGCAAAGCTAGCGGAAGCTAAATGCTAACGCGCTAACGTGCAAATGGCAAACTACTTTTTTTAAATCCAGCAGATTTGACCATTTCGTGAAACGGTTAAGCTCAGAAAAACCTTGTGCTATAAAGTCAGCTAAGAAATATATTTTTTCTCAGCAAAGAAATAATTGTTTTTACCGTGTTTTGTTGTAAAGTCCTACGCTTCTGTGGCCGTCGCCATTTTGAACAGGGCAAATGGCGAACTACTTTTTTTAATCCAGCAGATTTGACCATTTCGTGAAACGGTTAAGCTCAGAAAAACCTTGTGCTATAAAGTCAGCTAAGAAATATATTTTTTCTCAGCAAAGAAATAATTGTTTTTACCGTGTTTTGTTGTAAAGTCCTTTGCTTCTGTGGCCGTCGCCATTTTGAACAGGGCAAATGAGGCGCTGACGCGTCGCGTAGGCCGCTGAGAAACATCCATAAGTTCACCCTCCATGTTAAAAACTCTTCGTCTGACTCTTCAAAAACAAGCAATAAGGCTGCAGAGTAACACACTGGCTGCTAACTGCTATAGAGAGAGCACTCTCTAGCCGTTTACGCATTTGCCGGCCCTCCCCGGTCCCGCTCGTCTCTGGTTGGCCCAGAGCCAGCTCTGGCCCGCCCTCGTTGATTACGCACTGTCCGGAGAGCAAGCCTTGAAGTGGGTGGGGTGTTCACTTGACGTGGGTGGGGTATTCACTTGACGTGGGTGGGCAGTTCTACCGAAAAGCTCAAAAAGGATATGACGTCAGTTTGTCTGCGACCATCAACAACGCCGAACATGGAGGACGCGGAGCTCATGTATGTGTTGATGCTGCTGATCGAAGTGCTTCAGTTACACACTGCAGTACTAAAAGCGATATGTGAACGTCGAGAGAGATGTCGAGTCAGACGAAAAATCGCGAGGCGACGTACAGCACAGTGGTACCGAAGGTTCTGCATGGCTGTACAGCAACGTGAAACAACGAGACAGCGTCGACTGGTAAGCGGTTAGCCAGCTAGCATAATTAGCTTGATGTTACATGATTTGGTTATGAAAGTAGTTGCTATTTAGTGTATCTGAATGACCACTAATGGCCCGGGACATCTCTTCTCCACATCGAGAGGAGCCAGTTGAGGTGGCTCGGGCATCTGGTTAGGATGCCTCCTGGACGCCTCCCTGGTGAGGTGTTCCGGGCACGTCCCACCGGGAGGAGACCCAGAGGAAGACCCAGGACGCGCTGGAGGGACTATGTTTCTCGGCTGGCCTGGGAACGCCTTGGGATTCCCCCGGAGGAACTGCTCCAAGTGGCTGGGGAGAGGGAAGTCTGGGCCTCCCTACTTAGGCTGCTACCCCCGCGACCCGACCCCGGATAAGCGGAAGAAGATGGATGGATGGATGGATGGATGGCCCGGGACATGTGTGTAGATGTTTATCTATATTTGAACTTACTATTAAGTCATTAGTAATGTTTTTATTTTGTTGTTGTCCGATTTAGATGATGTGCCGCCTACGGGGACCGTCTGTCTGGGCCTACGAACGCAGCTCTAACTGGTGGGACAATGTGGTTCCAACATTCACCGAAAGGCAATGGATTGAAAACTTCCGTATGTCTGAGGAAAGTTTTAAGTACATCTGCTCCAAATTACGACCAGCATTAGAGCGGAAAGACTCTACATTTAGGAAGTGTGTGGGATTAAAAAAAAGAGTAGGGATTGCTCTGTGGAAGCTAGCTACAGGATCAGAGTACAGGAGCATAGGGCATCTGTTTGGTGTTGGCGTAACAACAGTATGTAATTGTGTTCAAGAGTTTTGTACAGCTGTACATGATTTAATGGTACCCGAGCTTATTAAATTTCCAACTCCTGAACGCTTTAATGAGATGGCAGCCTATTTTGAGGAGAGGTGGGGTCTTGCTGTGCTTTGCACAATCTGTGCGAAAGTCATGGGGCGACGTATGACGACACCTGGGATGTGGAACCCGCTGGCCCACATCGTGCTGGAGGCGCTGCAAATGGAGGTGGAGCAGGTACTGCTGTACGCAATGCCCTTGTCCAGCTGCTGCAACGTAACGTGATGTGAAATGTCCACTTTCCTATCTGTTCATTAAATGTAAACATTGTATGACAGTCTGATTTACTGTACATTAAAAGTACACAAAATGTCAGTTGTTGTTGGTTCAATACACATAAATATTTTTAATCTATAACATACTATACACTGTCATATATATATACAGTATATATACTCTATACAGTATGTAAACTGAATACAGTTTATATACTGTATACAGTATATAAACTGTATGGAGTATATATACTGTATGCAGTACATGTACTGTATAGTTAAAATACTGTATACAGTATATGTACTGTATACAGTATATGTACTGTATACAGTATGTATACAGTATGTATACAGTATACAGTATGTATACAGTATACAGTATGTATACAGTATATGTACTGTATACAGTATATGTACTGTATACAGTATATGTACTGTATACAGTATATGTACTGTATACAGTATATGTACTGTATACTGTATACAGTATACTGTATACAGTACATGTACTGTATACAGTACATGTACTGTATACAGTACATGTACTGTATACAGTACATATCCTGTACATGTACTGTAATGTACATGTAATGTATATGTTCTGCCACTGCCCAATCCATCTAATTTATTTATGTGTGTTTGCTGATCACAGCCATGTGCAAGTAAAGCAAAATTTTAAGAAATCAGTTTATTGCACAAGAATGATAGCGTAGAAAAACAACAAGGAAGACTGTGAAATAAACAGCATTACAACCTAACAACCCAAAAATGCACACCCGATATTTAAAAGAATATGAAAAAGGATAAAATCTTCAAGCTTATATCAAATAATTCACTTTCTGGCAGCCATCACATCCACAAGCTTGGCAAAGGAGTCGGCTATGCGTTTGTGCTGTCGTGCAATCAGCCTCATGCTCCCTGCGTCTGCCTTCCGGTTCGCCATCTCCTGTTGACGGATGGTGGCCTCCTGCTCCCGATCCTTCTGTCCTTCATCTGCCAACATCTCCACCTGCCGGTCCAACATCTCCACCTGCCGGTCCAACATCTCCACCTGCCGGTCCAACATCTCCACCTGCCGGTCCAACATCTCCACCTGCCGGTCCATAAGGCGGTCTCGATGGAGACGGTCCTCACGAGACTCCTCATGCATTGCCAGGATGTAATCTGCATATGAGGTGCTGCGTGTGCGTTTCCTGAAACGCAAACCTGAAAACCAACACAGAGCATTGCACATTACACACACATTTGGAAATACTTCTGTCTATGAAGGACCAAACTGACATAATAATAAATAAAAGCAGAAATATATATATTCATCATATTTATATATATTCTTTTTATTACTTTTAACACATGATTTTCTGTCAATATATTAAAATATTTTGCTTTGCCTTTTTTAGCTTCTCCTTTTTCTTATCAATGTAATTCTGCTCGTTGAAATAATAAACAATACATATATTTATGATTTTATTTCTCATTAAAATATATATTTCTACTTTATATAGTACTTTATCTACTTCATCTATTTAGATATTTAATTGTTTTCTTTAGCATTATGTAGGACATATATTTCTACTTTTATTTAAGTATGTACAGTATTGTTTTGTGTCGGATACGTATTTATTAATTCATTTATTAATATGTCAAACATTGATTAATTAAATGACATACACACATTTTGAGAACAAGTAGAAAGTTGTCTACAGTTATATGTACTCCCAAAGGTATTGTTAGTTTGCTAGTTAGTTAGAAGTTCAGTCTTTATGCTAGAATTACATTTATTTTTTTGCGGGTTATTTTCATTACATAAACAAACACTGAGCCCACCTGGCTGAGCACGTGAAGCAGAGGCCGCGGAGTCCGGAGTTGAGGCCCTCCCAGCTGAGCACACTGGTGGTGTGGTTGGTTGTGAACACAATTCACCCGTTTACTCCTCTGAAGTGGTAGAAGAGGACTCAGGATTTTCTGCTGGCGTTGAAGACGGCGTCGAATGATCTAATTTAAAAGAAAAAACACACGTTACACGAACTACGTTAGCCTGTTGTGCTAGGCTAGCTAGCCTGTTGTGCTAAGAGGCTAGCTGCTGCCTCAAGCGTGGCTTGACAATAGCTAGCCAGAAAAGTAGCCACAAACCCAGCAGCCTGTACACGTTTTTGAGTTTATTTAGGAAGACAAAAGATGACTAATAAACACAAGTAACAACAGCTCACCTTCCATCTCGCTCTCCAACATTTGGGTGGCTGAGTCGAGAGCCATTTGGCTACCGTTGCTGGATGGCCGTTTTCCAAAGATCTCGTCCATTTTATTGAACCAGCGCCAATCCTTCCTTCCTCGTCCACTTTTACCGTTATGGTCTTTCATGGTCCGGTAGTCTGATTTCATCTTCTTTAGCTTCTCCCGGCATTGCTTGGAGGTCCGAGTGAAGCCAGCCACAGCCATTTCCTCAGACGCACGCTTGAAAACTTTTTAATTTCGTGTGCTGCTGTCCAGCTCCCTCTGCACACGCTCGTCTGCGAGGTAATTTAGGAAGAAGCTTACTTCATCGTTTGACCACGGAACGCACGCAGCGGGGAATTGGGAGGTAGACATGCTGTTTTCTAAAATGGAGGTTGTTGTTAGAACGCGAGGTTAACAGCAGTCGCAGTTGATGACTCAACACGCAGCTAGTCACGCCCTCTGGTCCCGCCCCTACACGAAGCAGTCCAGCCCCTGCTGCAAACAACGAATCAAATGTGAGCAGTAAATGACGTGAAACTGGGCCCGGGGAACTGAGCCCGATAGAACCACGGCGGAGATGGTTCCATGACGAGGGCGGAGTCGGGGAAAAAAAGGAAAATGCGAACACGCTGAACCAGGGTTAGAAGCAGGGAGGAGCCAGGGAGAGCCGGGGAGGGCCGGCAAATGCGTAAACGGCTTCTGTAGCCCCACCTTAGGGCGGGGACCGCTTTTGTTCACGGACCACATCCGGCGGTGACAGGATATGGTCTGTGAGCAGTCGTCCGGTTGATTTAAGAGCCCGTAAATAAGTTTTTTTGTTTTTACTGATAATTTTACTGATAATTAGTTATTAGCGGTACTGCATTTAAAATGAAAAATAGCGTGAATCCGCTTATGAATTATAAAAGTTAGTCAATCCGCTATAGCGCTAACAAATTGTTTAGGTCCACTATAAGTCTTTACATGTCACTAAGTCACTATAAGTCACTATAAGTCACTGTAGTGTCACTATAAGTCACTACATGTCTTTGCGTGAGTGCAGCTACAGTGTGCGCTCTCAGGACATGATTACCTGCAGTGTTCCGTCAGTGAGGACTGAACTTGGAAAAAGGGCCTTCTCCTACTCTGCTCCTGCTTCATGGAATATCTTACAAAAAGATCTGAAGCTCTCGACCTTGACTTCTCTAAATGGTTTTCAGAATCTGTTGGAATCCTGGCAAAAACCAATGCAGATTTGTTCCTGTCTTTGATTTTATACGTCTACCTTATAATGTTTTGCTAGTTTTTTGATACTTTGTTAAAAAAAAAAAAACTTTCTTTTGTTTTTTTCTCTCTTTTGTTTTCTATTGTTTATTGTTTGTTTGTTTATTGTTTATTGTTTAAGGAAATTCTACCACTGCTGTTCATTGTTCTTTAGTTTTAGCAGGTCGCTTTCGTAAATGAGCCCATGAGGTTCAAAAGATTTACCTGACTAAATAAAGGTTGAATGAATAAGCATTTTTGTTAATGAAAAGTGTGTTATAAATTAAATTCATTATTATTATTAATTCACAGTTTGATTCATGCTGAAACTGATCAGCTCCAATAACAGCTGATGTTTGGACTCTGTGATTGACTGTTTCCATGTTGAAACTTCTTCATTGCTGTGTTTGTTCTGTTCTCCCTCAGCCCCCTGGTGCCACCCCGTGCTCAACCCGGTCATCAGAACTACTCCAGTGGGACGTGGTAATGCTGCACCAGCATCTCAGTCCGTCTCCAGTCCTCGCGGTTATCTCTGTTTTCTTTTCTTCCTCCCCGTCTGCGTTCCTGTGCGTCAGGTTCCTTGTGTTTTTCACTCTGACCTCCATCATTGGATGATTTTTTTATAAAATCAACCGCTGTTGAACTCTGGCCATCCTTCTATAGCTGCACAGCTTGGGGCCATGAATGAAAGCGCTGGCCACATAATGACACTCAGAAATGTAATCTCCAGCTAAATCATTTACTGTAAATCCACTTAAAGAATACCTGACATGTATTTATCTCTGCTGGTCAGTTTCGGTGCTCCTGGTACTTATCTCTAATTGTGTCATGCCAAAAAGAGAGGGGGAAAAATAACCAAGACTGGAAGTGATATTTAGTTAAAAGCTGCTTGTTTGTCTTTCCATGCACCATCCTTCGCTTTAGATGATTTATTTGACTGCTTTACATTGCTCGGCTTGAGTTTCAGAAGGCTCGGCCAACATAAACCTTGTCACCATTCAGAATTCCTGACTGAACTACAGCTTCCAGGCAGAGGTGGATGAATATGGGAGATAAACTGTGCCAGAGGCATGCACAGTAGTTCTTGAATTGGGCAAACTGTTTAGAGTCAGAGAGTCAGAGGTTCTTTATTGTCATTCGCACCACATGTGGTACATGTGGTGGAATGAACTTATGTTCACAAGGTCCCAGTTACATCCAACAATAAAATGTAAAACAAAAACATTGATAACATCTAAGATATGAACTAAGAAAAACATCAACTAAAAATACACTAAGCACTGATAGTATAAAAATAATACGTCGAAAAGCAGCACGAACATGAGACTGTGTGAGCAGATGAGCAAGAATGAACACAGCAACATGAAACAGATCAGCAGCAACATGAAACACATCAGCAGCAACATGAAACAGATCAGCAGCAAAATGATGTGATTTTTCACAGTGATTATTCTGCTTAGATGTTCAAGAGTCTAACAGCCTCAGGGTAGAAGCTGTTCCTCAGTCTAGTGGTTCTACACTTAATGCTCCTCAACCTCCTTCCTGAGGGGAGTGGGACAAAAAGTGTGTGTGCTGGGTGAGTGTGGTCTTTCATGATGCAGGTGGCTCTTTTCCTGCATCTGGAGGTGTAGATGTCTGTGATGGTGGGGAGACTGACTCCAACATGTCCAACATTATGGCAGCACGGTGGCACAACTGGTAGAGCTGCTGCCTCTCAGCGAGCAGGTCCCCGGTTCAAATCCTGGTCTGGGGGCCTTTCTGGGTGGAGTTTGCATGTTCTCTCCGTGCATGCGTGGGTTTTCTCTGGGTGCTCCAGTTTCCTCCCACTGTACAAAAAAGATAAGAGATAAGAGATTCTTTATTAACATTGCACCAGTTCTCACCAATACAACGTGATAATGTAAACACAGTCATCCAGAGGAGGGGCAGAGAATGTTAAGCTGCTGCAATTCAAAACACATAACATGTTCATCAGCGCGGCCGTCTCTCATCCGTCCTGGATGAAGAGCAAATCAGATATGGAAAAAGGAAAAACACAATAGGTATCATTTGTGATATTCAAAAAAAGAATCTATCAAAGATTGCCTGAAGACACTCCATGATAAAGTCCCAAAAACTCTATCAGCATAAGCACAACCAGACGAGACATTGTTGCAGTTTTGACGACATGCAAGGAGATATAGAGTCTGCGAGTAACTTCAGAGAACACAGTTCAGCAGGTTGTTCAGCTGGGCGTTATCCGAGGCACGCACAGAGATCTCTGGGGGGGGAGGGCAAGGTCTCTTCAGCTCTACGCTCCAGGAGAATAGTTTCCAAACAGCATGTTAGGCTGATTGGTAACTCTAAATTGACCCTGGGTGTGAGTGAAACAGGTCCCTCTTGTAAATGAGTCCCTGTGGCTCAACGAGGCTAGCCTGTATAAATAAAGGTTGAATGAAAGAACATCTTCTGTGCAGCCTTCACCACTCTCTGCAGAGCTTTTCTTTCTGCAGCTGTGCAACCTCCATGCCACACGTTGATGCTGGAGCACAGGATGCTCTCCACTGCACACCTGTAGAAGGAGGTGAGGACTGGGCTGCTCAGACCAGCTCGTCTCAGCCGTCTGAGGAAGTAGAGTCTCTGATGACCTTTCTTGATCAGGCTGGTGGTGTTGTTGGTCCAGCTGAGGTTATCATTCAAGTGTACACCCAAGTATTTGTAGCTGGAGACCACTTCCACTGCAGATCCCACTTATGTTCAGTGGGTGTGTTTGTTCCTTCTGAAGTCCACAATCATCTCCTTTGTCTTCTTTACATTGATGTGAAGGTTACAGTATTCTCTTTGCACCAGCTCTCCAGGTGTTCTACCTCCTGCCTGTAGCTGGACTCATCATTGTTTGTGATACATCCCACCACAACTGTATCATCTGCAAACTTTACAATATGACAGCCTGGATGGGTTGATGCACAATCATATGTGAGCAGAGTGAACAGGAGAGGGCTCAACACACATCCTTGAGGAGAGCCAGTGCTGAAGGTTATGGTGGAGGAGGAGAAGTTGTGGATCCTCACTGACTGTGGTCTGTTTGTTAAGAAGTCTAGGACCCAGTTTCAAATGGAGGGGCCCAGTCCTAGTGTGAATAGTTTGTCCATCAGAGTTTGGGGGATCATGGTGTTGAAGGCAGATGTGACGTCCACAAAGAGCATACGGACGTAGGAGTCCTTCTGCTCCAGGTGGTTGAGAGCAGTGTGGACCACAGAGGAGATGGCATCCTTTGTTGATCGGTTCTTATGGTATGCATACTGATAAAGGTCCTTGTTGATGTTGATGGTTGTTTTGATGTGGGTCATAACCAGTTTTTCAAAGCATTTAGCGACTATTGGGGTCAGGGCTCCTGGCCGATAGTCATTCGGAAAGGGTGAGAAGTTCAATTATCAGGAGAGACTTGGCGTTGAACCGCTGCTCCTCCAGATGGAGAGGAGACAGTTGAAGTGATTCTGGCATGTCCTACTGTAAGGAGACCCTGGGGAAGTCTCAGGACACATTGGAGAGACTACGTCTCTCGGTTTGCTTGGGGCCACCTTGGGGTCCTCCCAGAAGAGCTGGAATACAGTATGTGGCTGTGAAAAGAGATGTCTGGACCACCCCCACTGCAAGAAAACCATAGATATACGGGAGTATCAGATGTGGTATATCTCCGCATCCTTCACATATACGGACAATTTCCTGGAATTTCCGTATCGCATCCTAGTTTCGGATATTCCCAGATACGAACGGATGCGATCCTTAAAAAATCCCAAAATCTGGATACTTTATTTGCTGCAGATCCAGAAATATGTGGCTCTGTTATCCCTCGGGATTACTGCTTACATCTCTTCGGATACTTGCCGCATATTTGACGTATGATTGGTTTATATTTACGTATACGTGACAGATCAGTCGGATATTTACGGATTTTTATCTGTGAAGAATCTGGAGGTATGCGATCCCTCAGAGTTCCAGCAGATGTTTGACGTATCACGTTGAAGATGTCAGTCGTATATTTACGGATTTTTATCTGTGAAGAATCTGGAGGTATGCAATCCCTCAGAGTTCCAGCAGATCTTT
>JBBPBX010083960.1:0-15408 GCA_038048925.1 Garcialebias charrua
TTGATATCACCATAAACATTTATAAAACTATTTACATGTTTTAAAAGATGATTAAATTAAAGTTGTTGGGAAGGTATAGTGCAGGTGAAGGATACCTGAAGTTGTTTTGTTTTCAGTTTGGAGATTGTTCAAGTGAAGGTTGTTGTTGTTTGTAGTTATTTATTTCTTTTAAAATAAGGGGCAGATATTATAAGAATATTTTCTTCTTTCTGCACCTTTTCATTCAGTGTTTTTTTTTTCCTGATGAAATTTGTTTTATTTTGAATAAATGAATTAAAAATCAGGATCAGTTCCTCCAAATCCGAGTTCATGGTCTTGAGCCGGAAAAGGGCAGCATGGCCTCTCCGGGTCGGGGAGGAGGTCCTGCCTCAAGTGGAGGAGTTTAAGTATCTCGGGATCTTGTTCACGAATGAGGGAAAACTGGAGCGTGAGATCGATAGGCGGATAGGTGCAGCGTCCGCAGTGAAGCGGGCGCTGTACCGGTCTGTCGTGGTGAAGAGAGAGCTGAGTCAAAAGGCAAAGCTCTCAATTTACCGATCGATCTACGTTCCCACCCTCATCTATGGTCATGAGCTTTGGGTTATGACCGAAAGAACAAGATCTCGGATACAAGCGGCTGAAATGAGTTTTCTCCGCAGGGTGGCTGGACTCTCCCTTAGAGATAGGGTGAGAAGCTCAGTCATCCGGGAGGGACTCGGAGTAGAGCCGCTGCTTCTCCACATCGAGAGGAGCCAGTTGAGGTGGCTCGGGCATCTGGTTAGGATGCCTCCTGGACGCCTCCCTGGTGAGGTGTTCCGGGCATGTCCCACCGGGAGGAGACCCAGAGGAAGACCCAGGACACGCTGGAGGGACTATGTTTCTCGGCTGGCCTGGGAACGCCTTGGGATTCCCCCAGAGGAGCTGCTCCAAGTGGCTGGGGAGAGGGAAGTCTGGGCCTCCCTACTTAGGCTGCTACCCCCGCGACCCGACCCCGGATAAGCGGAAGAAAGTGGATGGCTGAATGGATGAATTAAAAAACAAAAACATGTTGTTTCAGTATGTCGTAGTTTCAGGGACACATTGGCTCAAACTTTATTGTTCTTCATCTTCTGACTGTCATCATGTACTATCGAGTGGAAACTCTTCAGATTAAACAAGTAAGATGTTCCCACAGCTAGTTGAAACGACTCTCCGTCACGTTTTGCAGCATAAAGAAACCGAGTAGGACCTCGCTGCAGAAGAAATCTGCAGTTTAACAGATCTTAGAAAGCCGAACCACTTCCACACCTACAAATTAGTCTTTCCTCTCTTATCAGTGATGTCATCTCTTTCTCTTCACTTGTGAAACTTTGTTCAGTCACATTCTGACGGTCATGGGCACTCGTTTTCAAGCGAAAACTCAACGCGGGTTGGAGATTAGCTTAGCTTAGCCTGTTACCGCTAATGCCTGCTGGACTCGAGCGCTGCATACAGTAATATCTACGTCACCACACACTTGCGTATTTGTGTCGCAGCTTTTTCTGTCCGGGTTGAAACTGAAGCAGCCGCTTCAACCCAAACAGAAAAAGAAAAGCGTCAGTGAAATGCTGTAAAATCCTACTCGAAATATCGAAAATATGCTTAAAATTCATATCATCGTTATTGAACAAAAGTATATCGCGAGATATATCGCTATCGAATTATTGTCCAGCACTAGTAGCTAAGGTAGTTCCTCTTTTTAAAAATGGTGAGATTTTCATTAATGAAAAGTGCGTTATAAATTGAATTCATTATTATTATTATTATTATAAAAAAAAAAAACAGCCAAATATGTCAGCAGTTTAGCTAACAGACTTTGGAATGGGTACATTTTGTCCTTGTGAAACCTGTTGAAGAGAACCAAACTAAATACTCAAGGCAGAATACCAAACTAAACTCAAACAACTGTATAACAGTTCATGCACCGCTAGTTGGCAGTGTAGTGCAAATATTGCATAACTTGCTGCTACCAATTGTTGAATTTAATTAGCGGATTAGAATTAGCTTCCCCTAATTTTCATAAGACATTAGTGCTTTTGAAATTGCAGACCTAAATAAATTAATTAGTGCTTTAGAAATAGCGGAACTAATTTTTGGATTAGCGTTGCCCACCACTGCTCTTCATCCTGATAGCAAAGAATATTCTTTCTTTTCACATGTGCATCACTCTTATTCTCATCTGGATTATTTCATAGTAAGCAATTCATTGCTGACCAACATTTCAGACACTAAGATACACCCTATTTCTGTCAGCAATCATACACCAGTTACTTTAAATTTAGCTAATAAGAAAGAAATCCCAAAAAGTATAAACTGGATTAAATACCTCACTGCTAAAAGACGAATAAATTTTACAATATTTAAAAAAAGAATGGACGTCGTATTTAGAGTTTGACTTGCCAGGAACATCAGCAGGTACACTCTGGGAGGCTGGGAAGACAGTTATGAGAGGCAAAATAATTTCCTATTCAACAAATAAAAAGAAAAAAGAAAATAAACGTATTGAGGAATTAGTGAAATCCATAAAATTACTAGAAGGTTTACAAGGAGAGGATATACAGAAAAAACTATGCAAGACAAAGTTAGAATTAAATGAATGTATTGACAAAAACAACAAATTCTTGGTACAAAGGCTTCGTTTGGAACATTTTGAACACAGTAATAAATCAGGGAGCTTTTTAGCAAACCAACTGAAATTAAACAAAGAAAAAACATCTATGCCTGTATATGGTATTAAAGACACAAATGGAAATATAACTAATGATGAGGGAAAAATAAACTATGTTTTTAGAGATTTTTATAAAACTTTATACACTCCCACAAATAAATCCAACAGATGAGGATATCAATCAATTCTTGGAGAGAGTACCACTTCCAAAATTAAACAGTAGTCAATCATCAGAACTAGACTCACCATTAACATCAGACGAACTCTGTGAAGCCATCAAAAAATGCCAAATAATAAATCTCCTGGCCCTGATGGCTATCCAGCAGAATTTTATAAAGAATTTTGGAATATATTGGAACCAGTATTTCACAGAATGTTACTAGAGTCAGAAGAAAATGGCAGACTTCCAACACACATGAATTCAGCCAACATTAGTCTCCTTTTAAAAACAGGCAAGGACCCAGTATTACCAGTTATCGTCCCATCTCTCTTATTAATCTTGATGTTAAAATAATTAGTAAAACCCTCTCTAAAAGATTAGAGAAGATAACTCCTTTCATTATTCATCCTGATCAAACTGGATTCATAAAAGGAAGACACTCGACCACAAACACTCATAGATTATATAATATAATAGAGTATTCATATAGTAAAAATATTGAAACAGCTATTTTATCTTTAGACGCAGAAAAATCATTTGATAGAGTAAATTGGAATTTTTTATATGCTACCTTGATTAAATTTGGATTTGGAAACTATTTTATTAATTGGTTAAAAATATTATATAACTCACCAAAATCATGTGTCAGGACAATTAATCAAATATCTTCAAGCTATTGTTTACAGAGGGGCACCAGGCAGGGATGCCCACTTTCACCCGCACTATTTGCTATGTTTATTGAACCTTTAGCAGCAGTAATAAGGCAAACTGCTGATATCAAAGGCATACAGTGTAAAAATATACAACATAAAATTAGTCTTTATGCTGATGATGTTTTACTTTTTTTTCAAAACTCAGAAAACTCTATATCTAATGTTATCAAATTAATAAACTCATTCTCAAAAGTTTCTGATTATTCTATAAATTGGTCAAAATCTTTAGCTCTTCCAATAAATTGCATGTTTAATACTTCTTTAAATGAAAGACTACAATCAGGTAACATTACATACTTGGGTATTAACATTTCTCCTAGATTAGAAGACTTAATAAAATTAAATCATATACCACTTTTAAAGAAAATTGAAGACGATCTTACTAGATGGAAATCTCTACCCATATCACTTATGGGAAGAGTTGCCTCAGTAAAGATGATGGTCCTGCCGAGAATAAATTATTTATTCTCAATGATTCCAAATAAACCTTCAAATTAATGGTTTAAGTCCTTACTCTTTCATATCTAAATTCCTTTGGAAAAACAAAACTCCACGTATTAGCTTAAAACCACTACAGAAGTCTAAAGAAACCGGAGGATTAGAACTTCCAAACTTTTATCACTACTATTTAGCCAATAGGTTAGAATATATTTCAATGTGGCTAAATCCAAATGCACTAGATGTTACTTGGATAGACATAGAGCAAACTTTATGTAATAATATTAGGATTTCAGATCTACCATTTATTAGTACAAATTACAGAACAAACTTCCAATAATCAAAGTTTATTTTTGTTCTGTTAGAACACATGTGACCAAAAATGATCCCCACAGTGAAGTTTAAAAACTGTTTATGATTTATTCTATGAAAAAATACACTTTCGCTTATGATTATGAAAAAATGGGAACTTGAGCTCAGTGATGAGCTGTGATGTAAAATATTTTTGTGTAATTCTTTAGAAGGTGGAAGTAACTTCTTGTTTCTGCATCACGGACACAAATGCATGCACGCCCAACCACAAATAACAGACAGATATCTGAGAAGACTGTCGCTATTTGGTGCCTAATTCCAAATACAGGTGACCCCCGACCTACAACCCCATCGACCTGCGAACCACGGGACCTACGAACATATCATATTTAATAAAAATATGAAATTACTGTATTAAAAAAAATAAAAAATTTTTTTTTTTTTTTTTTTGTGTTTAAATGTTCTTAATTTCATGTGTACATCACTTTGTTGCAGCTATGGTTGTTTTAAAGGCTTTATAAATAATAATTATGATAAAAAAGATCATTTCTGATCATTTTTGAGCAATCTTGGGCAACAGGAAGTAGGTCTTCAGTTTACACGGTCACAAATTAATGTAGAACACCGGACGGCGTTTTAGGTTCAGTCACTGGGGTCTCCGGTCACAAATTCATGTAGAACACCGGACGCCATTTTAGGCTAGCTGCCGGGAGCCGGCCCGAAGACTGGTGACCAGGATGGCTTCATATGGATTAATTACGAGCTGGAAACGTCTCTGTGAACTTTGTGGATGTCTAAGGCAGCAGCGGATTTATCGCAGATCGTGCCAGGCCGCCGCGGGAACACCTCCGGCCAGGCTCTGGCCTGGCTAGCTCCAGAAGCTAACACCGGACGCCATCTTAGGTCATAGTTACGGCTGCAGGCAGCCAGGTTTGGAAGACTGGTGACCAGGATGGCTTCATATTGGATTAATTACGAGCTGGAAACGTCTCTGTGAACTTTGTGGATGTCCCAGGCAGCTGCAGATTTATCGCCGATGGTGCCAGGCCGCCGCGAGAACACCTCCGGCCTGGCTAGCTCCAGAAGCTAACAAGGGAGCTAACACGGGACGCAGCAGCGGCTTTGACCACCTCCAAGTAAGAAATTATATTTTTATTTAATTTATATTTTTATTACTGTACTGTATTAATTAATTACACTGTGTTAGGTGTGTTAGGATAGGCGAAGTACGTACTGTACAGTACTTGGTACCACAAAAAAAAAAAAAAAAATACAGGACATCCCCGAGTGACGAGGGTACGGAAGGTCTGACCTGCGAACAGATCGACCTGCGAACCGTTCTTAGGTCCCAAACTCGTTCGTAAATCGGGGGTTACCTGTAGTTTTTTTTATTTTATTTTTTTTACATTTTCTCTACACATGATTATCATCAGCATCAATGAAAACCTGTTGGACTAAAAAGTTAAATGATTTTATTTATTTATTTTATAAGTTTACTCATTTTAAAAACAAAACAATTACATATACACAATAAAAGATACAATCACAAATAAAATGAAAGGCAGCAGAAAGAAGAAAAAAATCTTATAATATCTGCCCCTTTTTACCAAAACATTTATTCAAACAATAATTTTCAAATAACCAAAAACATAATAAAGTCCTTCTCGAGAGTCAGTTCACACAAATACACATCAAGCCACTTCATATTTTTTCAGCAAACTAACTTTGATAATTCTTTTAAACATAGACCTTGACGTGGCATTTTTAACATCACTCTCCAAATTAGTCCATAATCTAATTCCTTGGATTGAGGTGGACCGTTCCTTCAGACTAGTTCGAAATTTAGGTTTCACAAAAATCTCCATCCCCTTGAAATTATAACAGCTCTCTCTTTTAACAAAATTTATTTGGATATTTAAAGGTAATGCATTATTCTGAGCCCTATACATAACTGATAAAATATTATAATCTACCAAATCATGGAACTTCAATAACTTCCGTTGATAAAATAATGTGCTTGATGGGTAACTGAAATGCTTCCTGGTAGTAATTCTTACAGCTTTTTTCTGTAAAACAAAAATAGGCTTTGTAATTGTTTTGCATGCTTTCCCCCACACATCAATACAATATATTAAGTGTGGAACAATGATTGTGTTATCCAACATATACTGTACAGAGCTTTATCATTCAATAAGTCCCTGACTTTATACAGTACTGCAACAGATTTAGCTATTTTTATTCTTACATAATTTATGTGATGTTTCCATGTCAGTTTGTCATCGATCATAACACCCAAAAACTTTACCTCACTCACTCTACAAATCTCAACACCCTCAACTACATCGACATTTCTTTTTCTAAAAAACATGCAGGAAATAACAAGAACTGTAGAAAAGTTTCCACTGTTTTTAATCTCACTACTGTATATTCCTGCTTGGATTATCATCTGTTTTACTTGCTGTCATCCATCTCATCGGTCTTGCTTGTCTGAGATGCTTGATTTTCTGCTTTACATGAAACGTCTTTCCATAACCCAAGATAAGCTGTCTTGATTTTTTTTATTTTAAATGCATACACAATTGGGTTGACAGCAGAATTCATATGAGAAAGTGCAATGCCAGCATGGAAAGCTGTGACCTTTACACTTTGTGGCTGGTAGAATTCTATGCAGTTCATTATGTTCAGAGGGAGCCAGGACAGGGCAAAGAGGGTCAAGACCAGAGCCAGAGATCCTGCCAGCTGTTTCTCTTTCCTCAGGTAATCCTGCAGCTGGTTTTGTGCACCGTTGCCTGGTTTCTCTCTAAGGTTTTTTTTTATGTAACAAAAAACACAGCCGTACAACGCAGTCATGACGACCAACGGTGTCAAAGTGCACACAAAAAAGTAACAGTAAACCAGGTAGGACATGGGAATCACTTTGATGAACTGGCACAAACCTGTAGAGTTTGCATGCTCGGAGGGGTCTTTGTGCCATCCAAGCAGGGGAGGTGAACTCAGTAGCATTGCAACAAGCCAACACATAGCCACAGCAAAATAAGAGTGTCTCCATGTTACAGTCCTTTTGTACCTACAGAGAACAACATTGATTACTGGTAGGAACAACTCTATTGTCTTCAGTGAAAAAAGCTAATTTAAACGAGACATAAAAAAATTAAGAAATAAAGAGTAAAACATAACTTTTTTTGCAGTAAATGCCACAAACGATCAATTTTAAACTTATCGCCATGCTTTGTGGAACATCTCCAAACTTGAAAACATCTTACCAGAGAGGGATATACACCCGCAGGTAACGGTCCACAGCAATAGCGAGCAGACAGAGGACTGAAACTACAGTCAACAGTATGATCACACAGCTGAGGAAGAGGCAAACATGGAACGAAGTCGTTATGTGTCTATCCACCAGCACAGCGAACGGTATGGCCACGGATCCAACCATGAAGTCAGCCACAGCCAGAGACAAAATGAGGCAGAAGGTGGGCTGTTGGATGCTTTTAGTTTTCCACAGAGCCACGATCACCAGCATGTTACCCAGGCAGCACATGACAGCAATGAGGACGTCCACCAATACATAAATCACCTCTCCTACATCCATGCTGCTTTTATTAAGAGAGCTGTTTGCATGTGGTGCAGTGTGAGTGGGTTAAGGTTTATTTATCATCTTGAGCTGTCACAAGCTTTGAGGAAGTCCTCAGCTTCTTGTTCTATTTTTGGCAAATGACCAAAACACCAGTTAATGTATCTACAAATGCTAAAACTTTGCATCTGAAGTTTTAAGAATTAAACTAATGGACAAAAGTAGCAAATATAATTGTTGGAATTAAACACGTTTTTCACTGTTTAGCAAATGCATGGTGCAAACTCAGTGGTTCTGTGGCAGAACAGTTAGTGCAAGAAGGAAACTGAAACCTCAGCAGACGTGTCTGTTCTGTCATCACCTGGTGGCATTTTCAAAGATTTTCTAAAACCAGAAAATTTGCTGTAATCATGCCACACAAAGGATGTTGCTGCACCACAGACATGTGAGAGGTTTGGTGAAGAAGAAGTTGAACAATTTTATTTTTTCATGACAATTAACACAATGGGAATTTAGCAGCAGATGTTTCACTTTAAAGAATAGTTGTCCCACAACTGTACTCAGAGGGAGACGCACAAAATAAGAATAAGGATTAGTTCCTGTCCTTTATCTGTTAATGAGAACAAACTTTAGAGGAATCGGTGTCTGCTTTACACAACACAAGTATCAGTTCTGTTAAAACCTTGAGGTGGAACCCAAGGAGTGTCTTTCATGTACTGTATTGCAAGAACTTATTTTTTTTAAAAGGGGACCACATATAGGTCTTTAAAATTTTTATGTAATGTCTGTGTGCTATCTTGACAATATTAATTCATTTTAATACACAAAATAATTCTTAGATAATTAATTATACCCTTTTTAATTCTGCCATTTTTAACTTTCGTTTTGAACGACCGGTTTCTGATACAAGTTCTGAAGTCCACGCCCTTCAACGATCTGTTTACGCCCTCTGTAACAGCCAGTATCTGTAATGTGTTGTTTTAAAATTAGCTCTTTTTTTATTACTCATTTGACTTACTGTTAGTGCTAGCTTAAGATAACTTACCGAAACCCGTCTGAGCGCGCCGCAATTTGCTGCTCCTTTTAGCATGAGACCACCCGAATCCGATGCTAATGTTAGCTTGTTCCTCTTCCGGTGTTCGCCAGCTCCGCTCGTTGCACGCGGAGATTTTGGGAGTTATCGCTGTTCCAGTCAAGACAACACAAAGTTCACCAAGTGTCTCCCGTAAATTAATCCGTAAGGAGAAGGTCCTCGCTGCTGCGAGGCTGCAGCGAGGCTGTACAGTTGAAGCTCCGCTCCATCGCGCCAGAAGAGGGTCCCGTTGCCGCCGGTCCCTACGCCGGGGGTCCGCTCGTTTAATTTTTGCCGGCTGCGCGTTGGGAGCGATCGCAAATACACTAAAAATTGAACTAAAACATAAAAATAACAATTATACTTTATTTATAAAGCCATTTAAAAAACCACAGCTGCAACAAAGTGCTGTACACATGAAATTAAGAACATATAAACAAAAGATGAGATGAAATCATGAAAAACAACAGTCATGTGTTTAATACAGAAGTGGGTTGAGCCTAACCAGGGGTTGCTAGGTGAGGGGCTGGACTCAGGTTGTGGTGGGTTGTCCTAGCGCTTGTGACGTCACAAGCGCGATTGATTTCAAAACGAAACCTAAATTATCACAGTAAAATAAATCTACTTAGAGTAAATAAACCACTGGGTGCATTTTTTTGGCCTTAGTGTAGGAGGTGGTGAAGAGACGACACAGGAGGCGGGATGCAGAACTTCATTTTTAATCAACTCCTACTATTCTGGCGGTAAACACCCAAAGAACGCCTTATATATCAACCCTTTCACAATACAACATCCGGTCCTCTGGACCTTTCACAATAAAACATCCGGTAACACATTCTGGTCCACTGGGTGTGAGTAGAGTCCCCTAGTGGTCCGCCACACACGCCCCCCCAGAACACCCAGTAAGGTCCATCACTAGTCCAGCATTTTGGGTTTGATCAAACGACCAGAACGGCTGAACCTGGGCCCTGCGTAATCAGTCTGATGAAGCGGGGGGCGACGAGGAGGGCCTGCAGAAGATTCGGGCTCCAATGGACGTTGAGAGTCTCTGGAAGGAGGACCGCAGTCCGTTAGCAATGTGGATGGAGGTCTGCCCCTGCGAGGAGCCTGGGCCGTAACAACCTGATCATCTGACATAACATGAGCTGGTTTAAGCCTATCGATACAGACAGTCTCAGTACGACCCCCTAAATCTAAAAGGAAGTGTTTTGGACCTGGTTGAAGAACCCGAAACGGTCCATCATACAAAGGCTGTAGTGGTGTCCTGTGTGCATTGTGTTTGACAAAAACAAATTTAGAGGACTCCAGACTCTTAGGTACAAATGACTGCGGTAAACAATGGTGTACCGGGCCGGGGACACGAACAGAGCCCTCCTGAGAGGAAAAATGGAGCAACGGTGGAGCGAACTGTGGTGAGGGTACCTCAGGTAAAAACTCACCGGGGACGCGCACAGGCTGACCGAAAACCAGTTCAGCCGGGGAAGAGCTCAGGTCCTCTTTGGTTGCGGTACGTAAACCCAACAAAACCCAGGGAAGACGGTCAATCCAGTTGTCACCGGTCAATGCAGCGCGAAGTGCAGCTTTCAATGACCTGTGAAACCGTTCACACAAACCATTAGCTTGGGGGTTGTAAGCGGTGGTCCTGTGAACGTTAGTCCCCAGACCCTTGGCCATGGTAGACCAAAGCTCAGAAACAAACTGCGGGCCCCTGTCCGATGTAATGTCTGAAGGGGGGCCAAAACGCGCAACCCAGGTAGACAAAAATGCCCGGGCCACCACTGCAGATGTTGTGGATGTCAGAGGAACCACCTCAGGCCACCTGGTGGTCCGGTCTATCATAGTCAGCAGATGAGTAAAACCTTGTGATGGAGGCAGAGGGCCCACCAGGTCTACGTGCACATGGTCAAACCGCCGACCAGGAATGGAGAAAGGTTCCAAAGGTGCTTTGGTGTGCCTGTTAACCTTAGCACGCTGGCATGGGACACACGCTGCTGCCCACTCCTTAACTGCTTTACGCAGACCGGGCCAAACAAACTTTGAACTGACCAGTTTCACCGAGGCTCTAACACCTGGATGAGAAAGGGAATGTAAAGAATCAAAAACGCGGCGTCGCCATGAAACTGGAACCAGAGGGCGGGGCCTGCCAGTAGAAACATCACAGAGCAGGAGAGGACCTCCGTCATTCACCTGCCGTTCCTCCAACTCGAGGCCCGTGGGCCCGGACTGGAGCTCGAGTATTTCTGCGTCGCTACGTTGGTCCGCAGCCATAGCAGAAAAATCGATGCCAACGTACACGGGAGAGATCAGCACCCGGGAGAGACAGTCGGCCACCACGTTGGATTTTCCAGCCACATGCTGAATGTCTGTAGTAAATTCAGACACCGCTGCGAGGTGGCGTTGCTGGCGAGCAGACCAGGGGTCAGAAATTTTTGACATCGCAAACACCAAGGGTTTGTGGTCAACATATGCAGTGAACTGGCGGCCCTCCAGGAAAAACCTGAAATGGCGTGTGGCCAGGTAAAGCGCCAGCAACTCTCTGTCAAAAACACTGTATTTCAGCTCATTGTCCCGCAGCGTACGGCTGAAAAATGCAAGCGGCTGCCAAACCCCGGAAACCTGCTGTTCTAACACAGCCCCCACCGCAACATCAGATGCGTCTGTTGTCAAAGCTATTTGTGCCGCTGGGGATGGATGGGCCAAAAGGGCAGCAGTGGCCAGTGCAGCTTTAGCATCACCAAATGCCTGTAGGCGTTCTGGTGTCCAGTCAACACTGTCGTTGGGCTTTTTCTTTTTTAGCGCTCCATAGAGCGGTCGCAGCAGTTGTGCTGCCCTGGGGAGGAAACGGTTATAGAAGTTAACCATTCCCAAAAATTCTTGTAGCGCTTTAACAGACTGGGGCTGTGGAAAATCGGACACCGCCTGCACTTTGTTTGGTAACGGGACGGCACCACTGGCAGAAATGCGGTGGCCCAAAAAGTCAATGACTGGCAACCCAAACTGGCATTTCGCTGTATTTACAATCAGGCCATGTGCTGCCAGGCGCTGAAAAACCTCACGGAGGTGGGACATGTGCTGTTCAGCCGAGCTGCTAGCCACCAGGATGTCGTCCAGGTACACAAATACGAAGGACAGTCCTCTTAGGACTGAATCCATCAACCGCTGGAACGTTTGTGCTGCACCTTTAAGACCAAAAGGCATGCGCAAAAACTCAAACAGGCCGAAAGGCGTGATAACAGCGGTCTTAGGGACATCCTCCACATGCACAGGAACCTGGTGGTACCCCCGTACTAAATCTACTTTAGAAAAAATGGAGGTCCCAGCCAGGTGCACTGAAAAATCCTGGATGTGGGGGATGGGATAACGATCGTTCTCTGTGATGTTATTAAGGCGGCGGAAATCCCCACATGGTCGCCATTTGCCGTCTGCCTTGGGCACCATGTGCAGGGGGGAGGCCCACGGACTGTTTGAGCGCTGCACGATGCCTAAACGCTCCATGTTAGCAAACTCTTCCTGCGCGATTGCTAGCTTAGTAGCATCGAGGCGGCGTGCACGTGCGAAAACCGGGGGGCCCGTTGTGGGGATATAATGTTCGATCCCATGTTTAGTGTTTGTGTTTGCAAAATTAGGAACAGTCAGTGAGGGGAACTCAGACAATAAACGCTGAAACACGTTACCCGAAGCTAAAAAGTTAGCATGCATTAAAGGCCCAGCTCCTCGCGTCGCACAAGGCAGTGACGAAAAAGACACAGCGTCGATCAAACGTCTGTTAGCAACATCAACAAGGAGCCCGTGAGCACAAAGAAAATCAGCCCCTAAAATAGGAACTGAGCTAGCAGCTACCACAAAGTTCCACTGGAAGTCCCGTTCATGGAAACAAACAGTCACCAACCTTTCACCAAACGTCTTGATGGGAGAGCCATTAGCCGCGGTTAGCTAGCGGCCCGCAGCCTTCTGCCAACCTGTCGGAGCCAGTCGGGGGAACGAGGCTCTTCTGCGAACCAGAGTCCACCAGGAACCGCCTCCCCGACCTCGAGTCTTCGATGAAAAGCAGCCTTTCCCTGTCGCCAACGGCCGCGGCTGCTAGCTTGCGCTGGCGTCGTCTTTTTCCCTGCGGCTTGAAGCTGCACGGCGGGACGCACCGTCGTGCTTTGGCGCCAAAGCGCTGGTGGTAGGAACAAAGGGCGGCTCCTGTCCGCCTGCGGGTAGCGACCCCTGCTACCACCGATGGCTCGTCCGGCGCTGAGGGCGTTGCTTGAAGCTCAGGTGCTGCTGGAGATCCGGGGACCGCCGCCTGGACCGCGAAGGTCCTCGCAGCTAGGAGGATGCGGTCGGCTTCTTCGGCCAGCGAGCGGTAGTCTCTCTGCTGCAGAAACGGGGAGTTGGCCAGGACCGTGCGCACCGAAGCCGGGAGCTGGCGGAGGAAGAGGTGGAGGAAGAGAAACCCACAGTCTTCTGATCCCATCAAGGACAACATGCTCTCCATGAGCTCAAGAGCTGTGCCATCGCCCAAACCGGAGAGGGAAAAAAGTTTCTCAGCGCGCTCCGCGTCTGAAAGTGAGTAACGCCGGAGGAGCAGCTGCTTGAGGGCGTCGTACTTTCCTTGTGCAGGAGGGGCCTGGAGCAGGCTCATTGCCCGCTGGGTGGACAGCGGATCCAGCGAGGCGACCACATAGTGGTATTTGGTGTCGTCTGCAGAAATCCCGCGAAGAGCAAACTGTGATTCGATGTGGGCGAACCACGACGGAGGGGCGTGCAGCCAGAAGTCCGGGATTTTAACGGCCACCGAAAAAGCGAGCGGGGCCGCCTGTGGAGGTTCCACAGCAGCGGACATCTGAAGAGAGCTGGCTGGAGCGTCAGATGTCGACATATTCAATTCACGTGGGTCACCAGTGTAGGAGGTGGTGAAGAGACGACACAGAAGACGGGATGCAGAACTTCATTTTAATCAACTCCTACTATTCTGGCGGTAAACACCCAAAGAACGCCTTATATATCAACCCTTTCACAATACAACATCCGGTCCTCTGGACCTTTCACAATAAAACATCCGGTCACACATTCTGTCCACTGGGTGTGAGTAGAGTCCCCTAGTGGTCCGCCACATTAAGACTGTTTTTTTATGAAGTAAATACCCAAAGTTGAGTAAAAAATACATTAAAAAGTGAATTTTGCATGTGTGGTCCCCTTTAACTCATTGTTTTTGCAATTAAAATAATAAACTGTACACACTTGCAAACTGTAAAAAATTTGTTCAAAAAATGAAGGTCATATTGAATTTGATAGCAGCAACAAAAAAAGTGGTGAAAGGGAAAACAAAAATATCTGGTACAAAACAAACAAACAAAAAAAACTGGGAGGGGAAATAATAGAGTAATTCAAAGTCTATAAGTCTTAGTCGACTTGCATTGGGTTGACTTGTGAAGAACGATAGATAGATAGATAGATAGATAGATAGATAGATAGATAGATAGATAGATAGATAGATAGATAGATAGATAGATAGATAGATAGATAGATAGATAGATAGATAGATAGATAGATAGATAGATAGATAGATAGATAGATAGATAGATAGATAGATAGATAGATAGATGGATAGATAGATAGATAGATAGATAGATAGATAGATAGATAGATAGATAGATAGATAGATAGATAGATAGATAGATAGATAGATAGATAGATAGATAGATAGATAGATAGATAGATAGATAGATAGATAGATAGATAGATAGATAGATAGATAGATAGATAGATAGATAGATAGATAGATAGATAGATAGATAGATAGATAGATAGATAGATAGATAGATAGATAGATAGATAGATAGATAGATAGATAGATAGATAGATAGATAGATAGATAGATAGATAGATAGATAGATAGATAGATAGATAGATAGATAGATAGATAGATAGATAGATAGATAGATAGATAGATAGATAGATAGATAGATAGATAGATAGATAGATAGATAGATAGATAGATGGATAGATAGATAGATAGATAGATAGATAGATAGATAGATAGATAGATAGATAGATAGATAGATAGATAGATAGATAGATAGATAGATAGATAGATAGATAGATAGATTTGTTTGTTGATTTATTTATTTATTCCTTTATTTATTTACTATATTGTTGTTATTATTATTGTCTTTTTGGGGTGGGGGGGGGGTGGAAGCAAGAAGTCATCCATATGAAAAGTGAAAGGGACCATATGGCCTGTTGCCACAACTCATTCTCACTCCCTACCGACGCATCAAGTATGTGACGCAGAAGGACACTGACCCTTATCATCAATATATGACGAGTTGGGAGGGAGAACATGTTGGTTGCCAGCATGCAGTTGGAAAACGTGTCTCTCTGATGGTATAGGGGTGCATTACCTGTGACATGAGCAGCTTGCACATCTGGAAAGGTGTTATCAATGCAGACAAAGTAAAACAAGCTTTTTTTCTCCAAATTCGT
>JBBPBX010083963.1:3053-15408 GCA_038048925.1 Garcialebias charrua
AGTATATATATATATATACAGTATATATTTATATAGCTATATCTATATATATATATATAATTACAGTATCTGAATATGTATACATAATGTGTGTGTGAATAAATTGCATCTTTGGTTGTATCTTGCTAAACATGTCATACATTAAAGTATTGTATTACACCAAAATTATGTAAATATGCTAAACTATACGTTCCTATACATGCAGTTTTAATTGCTGTATGCCTAAAATTTAAATATGTGACAATAGGATTACTATTCAGCGTGTTATGATTGATTAAATGTGCTGATACTTTATTATGCCAGCCAAATATATAAGGCTGAGTGGAGCGGACGACAGCTCCAAGATGGCCGCCTGAAATCTCGTTGGCTCCAATAGGCGAGAGCAGTCCATGGGGTATCTATTGTTCTATATAGGATATCTATGTTCACAGCACTTCGCTGCTCAGGCCTAATGATCATAAAAAAGAGTTCCTGTGCAAGCAAAGCTGTACGTTACATTAAATCTCAGCCAAAAAATTAAAAAAAGTCTTTATACCTGACCAGCAGGAATCTTCTTCCGCATGTTCTCCCAGTAGACTTCATTGTCTTCTTCGTTGGTGTAGTGTAGCAGCCACTCTGCAAAGTCTTCGCTTCTCATGGTGTCCATGCCTTTGGAGAACTGCAGGAACTCCATTATTTGAACCTCAGCCTGCAAGTCCTCCATGAACCTGAACAGAGATCGACAGCGATTTAAGGCTGACATTCAGTGTGGTAGTAGCCGACAGTCACCCCAACTAACAAACTGCTCAAAGTCTTTGAAACTTTGGCATACAAATGTGTAAATTCTAACAAAGTTAAATGAGGTCCCCTGGAAATGTAAAAAAAAAAAAAAGTATTTATTTTATTTTACAAATTAGTTTGTAATTAGGCCAGAGCAGCAAAGCGTTAATCGCTCTGTTCAGGCCCAACCTGCAATTTTTTCCGCCAAATGAATTGGCCTTCTGGGGGCCTTTACATATCCCAAAACTCACCAAATTTGGCGAACGCATCAGGACTGCTGAAAATCTATGTACCGTATTTTCCGGTGTATAAGTCGCACATTTTTATGGGTTTTTTTCAAGGCCTGCGACCTATACTCAGGTGCGACCTATATATGGCTTGTTATCACTTTCGGTGAAACAAATGTTTAAATCCAGCTCATTTCACAATTACGTTCATTTATTAAGGAAAAGTTCAGCTCAGACATATATTTGCTATAATTTTTATCAAACAAATAATTGTTTTTAAGTGTTAATCTTCTTAAAAGCCTTGCTGTGCGCTCCTGTGGCAGACATTTGCAGCAGAGCTAAACGTAGGTGCGACCTATACACCAGTGCGACCTATCTAGGGATTTTTCCAATCTATTGGTGATAATTGGACAATGCGACCTATACACAGGTGCGACCTATACACCAGAAAATACTGTATTTCGGGGGCGTCACAAAAATCTCGACAGAAACGGCTCAAGAGTGCCACCTGGAAATTTTCAAAATACCCTCCGCATTAGGTCGTAGAAGCATGAAATTTGGTACACTTGTCCAATTCCACAAGATGCACAGAAAACCCCCTGGCAACAACGTTTTACGATAAACAGGACATTTTGGAACGTCTTTCTCAAATTTCACACCTTTTTGGCGGATTAACACAAAAAACTTTCTCACAAAAAACTTTCTCACACATTACCACTCAACACAAAGTTTTTAACACTGGACTCTGTGTCATCAAACGGGTTATTCATTAAACTCTCGGTCATGTACTCATTCAGTTTGCACTACTTCTCATATTTGCACTAATGTTTGTATTACATTACTGCCTATAGTCATACTACTGTTTACATTCACTGTTTACATTTATTAATACGGTTTACATTTACTACTACTGCTTTACATTTATTACTACTGTTTACATTTACACTACTTTTATCTATACTACTGCAGATACATAACAGGAAGTCAGCCATTTTGGGTCAAAAGGTCATTTTTGTATGTTTCTAATTGCGAATTTTAACAAACTCCTCCTAGAGATTTGGAAGGATTGCCTTCAAGCTTGATTAATATGCCCTTAACACAATGGGGAATAAAAGTTATCAAAACATTGTGTTTTCGTATATGTTAAAGGGGCATGACCAGGCCTCAAAGTTAAGCTTCACGCCATCAATTTCCAAATGCTATAACTTTCACAGTGAAAGACCAAAATGTACTAAACTTGGCAGAAGTCATCCCTGGTGGATGCCCGACGGTCCTCTGTGGTCATATTCTAATGTCATCAAAGCCCTACCCCCTCAGAACAGAAAGTCACTTTTTTTTAAACGGTCCCTCTCTGACACCCTTCGCCTAATCAAGATAATTTCTGAATTCGCCACGCCGCCACGCTCACATCCTGCAGTGAAAACGGTTTTCGTTTTAAATCATGTCACTTAGAATAAATGTGTTAGAATAAATGTCTTCTAACACAGGATCATCTTGATTAGGCTAAGTGACATGATTTAAAACGAAAACCGTTTTCACTGCAGGATGTGAGCGTGGCGGCGTGGCGAATTCAGAAATGATGCTGTTGCAATACGTTTTGGCGCTTAATTCCACAGATTTGAACTGAGGTGAACCAAAATCAGTATGATCAAACATTATCCACCTCTTAAACAGGAATCCATGTTAATTGGCCAATAGCCTCCACAGCAACCCCTACATTATTCTTACAGTTATATTTCAGTGATGCATCATATGATATGCGCCACATTTTTTGGACGTCATCACTGTGCACTTTTACACACATTGGTATTGTTGTATAACTTAAAAAATGTCACATTTTTGTCATCTGTGTATGTTTCCCATACAAGACGAAATTCGTCTCTGCATTTAACCCAACCACCACCAGGTGGTGCAGTGAGCAGCCATAGAAAGCGCCCGGGGAGCTGGGGAAATAGGTGTGCACTCATAGAAACCCCAAGGTGTGTAGTGGCCGGGGTTCGAACCTGGGTCCTTCGGGTCCAAAGTCGGAAGCCCTGCCTCTACACCATAACTTGTGACGCAGTGCAACCTCTAGATTATTCCAACCGTTATATCTCAGTGAACTTTCATCCAATATGTACCAGATTTATTGTGTCATCAGTGAGCACTTCTAGACACATTGGTGGTGGTGTTTTTAACATTTCTCTCCCGTGCGCCCCCTAGATTATTCCAACATCATTTGATATGCGCCAGATTTATTGTGCGTAATCAGTAAGCAATTCCAGACACATTGGTATTGTTGTTTAAAATTTTACTCCACTGTGCCCCCTACATTATTCCAACAGTTATATCTCAGTGACGCATCATCCCATATGTGCAAGATTTATAGTGCATCATCAATTAGCACTTCTGCACATACAGTATTGGTATTGTGGTTTAAACAATTGTAATAATATAGATAAATACGTCAGTTTGCTGACTTATCTATAATTTAGATGATAGATTTGAGCAGGTTTAGACTGACACAAATTTATCATCAGTTATACGGGTTCTCAACTTTTTCAGATTAAATCAATAAATCTGTGGCTCAGTGAATGTAATGTAACTTGACAGGAAATGTTATTATGTTGACCTACCAAAGGCAGAGTCATTTAATAACAAAATCATCAAATTACAATCACAACATATTTACATAGATTGATCGATCACAACTTATAACTAACTTTTCAGCAGATTAAAAGTGCACTCCAGTGCACCCCTTAGATTATTCCAAGTTATCCTTCCATCCATCCATTTTCTTCCGCTTATCCGGGGTCGGGTCGCGGGGGTAGCAGCCTAAGGCCCTGTTTACACGGACACTGTGTGGGGGAAACGCAATTTTTGGGTATGTTAATTAGGTTAGGCAAAGAGAAAGTAGCGGTTACACTCAAAATACGCGCCGTGTAAACTGGCCCTAAGTAGGGAGGCCCAGACTTCCCTCTCCCCAGCCACTTGGAGCAGCTCCTCCGGGGGAATCCCAAGGCGTTCCCAGGCCAGCCGAGAAACATAGTCCCTCCAGCGTGTCCTGGGTCTTCCTCTGGGTCTCCTCCCGGTGGGACATGCCCGGAACACCTCACCAGGGAGGCGTCCAGGAGGCATCCTAACCAGATGCCCGAGCCACCTCAACTGGCTCCTCTCGGTTATTTTTCAGTGAAACATCATCCGATCTGCACCAGATTTTCTGTGCGTGATCAGTGAGCACTTTTAGACTCATTGGTATTGTTCTTAACTTTTGACTCCAGTGCAACCCCTAGATTATTCCAACAGTTATATCTCAGTGACATATCATCCGATATACAGTATGCCAGATTTATTGTGCATCATCAGTGAGCACTTCTGCGAAGGCCTTAATGCTGCTTGCAGCTTTAATTATTATTATTATTATTTTTAATCCATCCAGAGAATCTGACTTAACTTTATTAGACTTTCCTACCTGGGTAAGGTAAAGCGTATTGAAATGTGTCAGATCTTCTCAAACTTGTAATATTTTCCATCAGAATTGCTAAAAAAAATTCTAAGTCTACTGTTTGGATGGACACTGTAGAAAATCAAATAAATGAAAGAAAGAAAACTTTTTTGTTATTTTATAAACAAATATAGCCTACACAATGAAATTAAACCGAGTCTCTTGTCTCGTGCTGGAGATTCGGCAGCTGCACATTTTGGTACTTCTTGGTACTGTACTCTAAAACCTAAACAGTCCATCCAACACATTAAACGTTCTGTTTAGATGACAGGAGCTAAAACATCTTGTAAGCTGAGAGAGGTCTTTCCTAACACTGGCTTTTTTGTTTCGCATTTTTCCATAAAATAAACTCTAAAGAGGAGAGTGAGACTCCAATAACAAAAAACTGCTGCTACAGCTGAAAACCCAGAAAAGAAAAAAGAAAAGACATTTTATAAAAAATAAAATAAAACTGAATTTGTAAGAAATTAAACTGATGTCATAGTACTAGAAATTAAACTGATGTCATAGTACTATATTTAAAAAGAGGAAGCTGTATAAAAATGGTTCGTTTACCGGAGGAAGTCCTGATACTGCAGCTTCTGGTCTCCATTCTTCCCAAAGAAGTAAGCCTGCAGCGTTGTGTTCACGCCCTCACCTTCATCTGCTGCTTTCTGTAATCACCCAGGAAATCCCTCTTACTATAGAAAAAACCTTTACAATCAGTTGATAGAAAAGAATACTAACCTCTGAAGCGTCTTTACGAAGTCTCATTTTACTTTTGCCAATGATTTTCTTCAGCTTTATTGTAAAAAAAAAATAAATAATAATAAACACTTCAGGTTTTCTATCATGAAGTGAACCAATAAAACTAAATGGCTCAGGAGTTGGACTCCTTTTGGTCATGACATTAAAAAAAAAAAAGTCATGCACCAGCGCGGCATGGTGCATGATTTGCGGTTCTCAAACTCATGTTTGATTCACAGTAGAACCCAGTAAACACATGGAGGTCTGTTGCGATAAACAAATCAATTAATCACATGATAATTGATAATAGAGCTGCTGCCACCCAGCGAGAAGGTCGCTGGTTCAAATCTCAGCCAGGGGGTCTTTCTGGGTGGTTTGCTTGCTCTCTCCATGCTGCATGAGTTTCCTCCCACAGACCAACAACATGCATGTTAGACTGATTGGTAACTCTAAATTGTCTTTATGTGTGAGCGAGAGTGTGAATGTTGTTTGTCTCTATGTGTCCCTGTGATGGACTGGAGACCTGTCCAGGGTGTACCCCGCCCCTCGCACAGTGATTGCTGGACATGGGCATCAGTGACCCCTCTGACTCGTAAAGGAAGAAGCAAGTAAAAGATAATGGCTGGATGGAAGTCATGCTCCGTTAGCATTATTTGGACTGAACTTGGCAAGTTTTGCATAATCTACCAAACAAACAGGAGAACAAGAAAAACAGTACATATGTTCAATCATCCAGGTAAAAAAAAAAGGTAGATCATGTCATCAGGAGTTTATTTTTTGGAATAAATGTTTCACCTTTCATCCGAAAGACTTCATCAGTCTGGGGCCCGCCAACAGGGTCTGTCATATTAGGTAGCCCCTTGTTGATGCACTTGCTCTTTTTCTTTTTAAACACTAGCCGTGTTTCCATCAAGGTTTCTAGATGCGCATTCTGAAGCATCGCATCAGAAAAGCTAAATGGAAACGGCATAATTCGAGTTAACTTCCTCTAATTCGCTCTAAAGTTGATACGCTCGCTTGAGGTGGTTTTTGGGGGGTCGAAACAGAGCTGATGCGCAAAACGACAGATGGAAACAGATTTGCCGACTCAGTTCTGCCGTAGCGAACATTTACGTCATGTGACTGATCAGCTGTTTCCGCTCCGGACAACATGTAACATCGCTAAAACTAGTTGGCATGACAGAATAAATACAACTTGCCCGATAGCAACACATACCTGAAATATTCTCTCCATTTTGCTGAGATGTGTGGTCGGGTTCTGTTTTCAACCGCTACTTCCTGTTTACTGTAGACATGCGTAACGCTGACGTCTGACGTAATGACGCTGACGTCTGACGTAATGACGTTGTGCGTGGCCCGGTAGATGCGATTCAAGCCAGTTGATGGAAACACTTCTGCTTCGCATTAATTTGTATTTACATATTTGCGAGATTTCAAAAATTAGCTAAAAATTCGAAATGAAAATAGATGGAAACACAGTTATTGTGGCCAGGTCATCCTCAGGCTGGCTCAGTGAGTAGTAAGCGGCCATTCTGCCTCTAACATTTGATTATTATGAACTGATGATTGTTGATGATATGATACTATGATGATAGTTTTAGACTGATGGCATTGTGTAAAGCCATGCTGCGTGGGAACTCAACAGCAGACTGCTTTGAAACATGTCACAAGGGACTACTAATACCACAGATTCTGTTGGCAAGTGTCAGACTGGTGAAGTCCCAGACAAAAGACTACATGTTTTTTCCCAAAAAAAACTGTCCAGATGACGATTTAACTTTTTTTCAAACAGCAGAACAGCAGTCATTAATTCCACCTCTGTTCTTGTTGTGGTGAAGCAAAGAAAAGCTCTGTTTATTTAGTTCCACTTGCACGATTATAAAAATATACAACCCAGATTGGAAAAATGTATGAAAATGTCAATTTAAACAACTGATTTGCGGTTCTCAAACTCATGTTTGATTCACAGTAGAACCCAGTAAACACATGTAGGTCTGTCGCGATAAACAAATCAATTAATCACATGATAAATGGAAATTATCAGCCTCATTTTAATTTATTAGGCCCGAGCAGTGAAGCGCTGCGAAGGCCTATTCTAATTGTAGTGTTTCAGGCCAGAGCTGAAAAATTTCCGCCAAATGAATTGGCCGGTTTGGGGCCTCAACATGTCTCAAAACTCACAAAATTTGGCAGACGCATCAGGACTGCTGAAAAATTACGTATTTTGAGGGCGTCACAAAGATCGGAACAGTAACAGCTCAAGATCGCCACCTGGAAATTTTCAAAATACCCTCCGCATTAGCCTTAGTTTGTCGTATAAGCATGACATTTGGTACAATGGTCCAACTCCCTAAGATGCACAGAAAACCCTCTGGCACCAACGTTGTACGATAAAAAGGAAGGCGGACATTTTGGATTGCATCAAAAATTTCACACCTTTTTGGCAGTTTACAGCCTCCGCATTTGAACAAACTCCTAGGGATTTTGCTCAATCAGTTTCAAACTAAGCCTTTTTGTTCATAAGGCATGGGGGATGAAAAGTTACCTAAACGGTTAGTTTCGGAGCATGTTGACGGGGCAGGGCCAGACCTCAAATTTCGACATCTCACCATGAAAAACGAAACGCTAATAGCGCCTACACGAAAACTGACGCATCAAAACTTCAGTGATTGATACACATCCGGTCCCCTGCAAGACTGAATTGTCAAATCATGACATCACTTAAGCCACGCCCACTGACAACAGGAAGTGTAGTTTTACATTGAACGGTCCCGATCGGACCCCGTGATCTAAGCAGCATGATATTGTGTCCAGTGACCAAAGACATGTTGGTGTAACTTGCTTTCCAACCCGACGATCCTCTGTGGTCATGTTCCAACGTCATCTCTGAACAGGAAGTCACTTTTTTTTAAAACTTGGAATGCTCTCTCCGACACCCTTGACCTAATCACGATGATCCTGTGTTAGAAGACATATTTTTATTCAACCTTTATTTAAACAGATAAGTCACATTGAGCCTCGGAGACTAATTACAAGTGAGATATTTTGGGCAGACAATAAAAGTGGTGAACATACACAGGGTTTGGAGACAAAAAAAGTTCCTAACACATTTTGGACCTCTGTTTGAAGGTAAAAAGCCGAAAGAAGAAGTTTGAAGGTAAAAAATCTTGCAATTGAACATAATGACACCGACATTACGCGAGGGGGGACTCAAAGGCGGTGAGCAGCCAGCCCGCAGAGGCACTGCAGAGTTCAGATAAAAACACTCAGTTCATATACAGTAGTTCCCTCTGGAGAGATCTGTGCACACTCAGGGTGGGGGTGGGGAGCGCTGCCAAGGGCGGCCAGAGGCGAATCCAGAGTCCTGAAATGATGACAGAATGTTTATTCAGCTGGGCTCCTCTGAAAAGTCTGTGGAATTCCTCAGTAGAAGGATTGGGAGGGTGAGAGCGTCAGGTTTACAAAACTTTTCCAGGCGTGTTGAGATAAGCAGTCAAGGAGCCACATTTCAGATAAACATGATTGTTTTGGGAACAGGCAGAACTTTAATGACATCTACCATCAGTCTGTGTCGGTCCACTCGCTTCCGAAATGTCCAAATTAAATGAACATACCAATGGAACGTGCGTGAGAAAATCCCCGAGATCTCCATTCAGCCATAAGTCGGGGTTCAGCAGGCAGCCTGACCAGGTCCAGATTTGCTGCCGACGTTTTCCTTGTGTGTTGATAGACCAGGAACCAGCCAAATCCAAAAAGCAGGAACCAGTTGTCATAAATCCAATTAAATATGCATCCTTAAAATCCACAGATGACAGCAGAGATAGACACGTCATCAAGTCTTCCAAGTCAATGAGATATCCAGCTGGGTGCATGCTAACAGGGCAAGTCGGCTCGCCTACAGCCTGTCTTCTCTTTAAATATATTTTTATCAGTTGTGTTGAGGGACCAACTGACCAAATTGAAGTCCATAGTTATGATTCTGAAGATTTTGTAGAAGAGAGGCTCTCAGACATTTTCACAGACAAGACAAAGCAAAGCGGAGACCGAGAGGAGACCCTTGAGAAGAGCAAGTCCTTATGTACATTATAGAGGTCAAAATACTCAAGTTTGATTAACTTGTGATTATTAGCTCTGGAGCTAATGCTATTAGCCCAAAAGCTAACACTTTTAGTTCTCTGGCTGACACTTTAGGCTATGTATCAGCTTTGGCACTCAACACTATTATCTCTTGAGCTAACGTGAAAGTTGAATCATTTCTGCATTCTCCTCTGTCAACACGCTCCAGTTCAAATTCAAGAGCTGAACATCAGATAAAGTCAGAAATTAACATTTCAAGCTGAATGGAGCTCGTACTAGAGCAAACTTGTCTACATCATTTATCCAATATGCATTTCGAGATAAAAAGGTGATATCCATGCACCACCTGGTACAGTAGGTGGTTGGGTTAAATGCAGAGACGAATTTCGTCTGTGTATGGGAAACATACGCAGATGACAGGTAAATACATTATTATTATTATTATTATTATTATTATTATGTGTCATACCCTAAATTAAGGTTCATGCAGTGGTCTAGTCTACATTTTCGTAGTAAGTATACAGGGTACTGTGCTTAGAAACCAAGTACACCGTTGCGGTTAGTACAATATAGTCATCAATTTTATTAACTTTTTAAGTATATTGAAAATTTCCAAATTTCTCTGATGCTTATATTTGAATAAATGCACAACAAACTTCATACAACAAGTTGGGTTTGTATTAAAAACGTAATCGAATTTGTAAATCAGTATCAAAGCAAAACATTTTCAAGTATTAAGTAGTAAGTGTAGAATTACACAATTCACTGGATAGGCATACTGTATGTAAGTGCTGCATTAAGATAGATTGTTATGGAAGTGTTTGACTGCCGTTTAACGTATCAAATGACACATGCTCAATGGCATACGTTACTGGGCACTTTTTAGTGTGTATACTGAAATTCATTATATTTTCTAGTCTGTATATCTAGCTGTATATCGCATAGACTACACCACTGGGTTCATAGTTCAAGGTTCTTTATTGTCATTCGCATCACATGTGGCACATGAGGTCAAACAAGATTGTGCAGGCCTATCCAAGGTCTCAGTTACACCCAACACATATTTTTTTAATTAAAAATGAAAAAATCTATATAAAACTAAATGGTATAATAATTTTATGGACTATTTTTTATAGCTGAAGAAATTGCTTATCAAATAAGGTCTATTTTTCCAACTAGTCAAATATAATTTTAAGGCCCAAAGTAGTAGTTTCTGGAAGTTTCATTACAATACAATACGGTACTTGTTTATGCAATATTTTGCTAACAGTCAAACAAACACAGACCTTGACAGGCAAAAACAACATTGCCCAACTTTTGAGGTTCGGCAAGCAACAAATGCAGCTATTCTAAAAAAGTGCATTCTCAGAAATGTGTGTTTTGTACATCAACTTTGTGTATGAATTTAGTAGCGTGGCACATTGTCTTAGCAGAAGTGTTGAGGGAAGATCTTAAGCAAACCAACAGGTCACAGGTTATACCAAGCGTTCTAATTTCAAAATCAGCTTGTTACTGTGCATCATGACCTTGCAGCACAGTTATTTTATTTACTTCTGCCCTTGCTCAAACCACAGCGTTAGTTGGAAATTACTGCTTCCCTGTGAGTCATTATTCAGAACTCATCTGATCGCTCTTCATTCCATCCATAAGTATGTTATTAATTTGCAGCCAGGCAAGAATTCAGACTCCACTCCATCACTCTTGTTTTGTCACATATGCCCTTCAGTGATGCTTGCCATTCATCCAGGTTTTAACGATACACTCCCAGAGACCGAATGTTCTGGTCGACTGGCACCATTAAAATCCCCACACTTGCTGTTTTTGTTTCAACAGAAGAAATTGGAAATGGAATGGAATCAGAACCTGTTTAATGTTCACACACATCTGATACATTCACCCTTTAGGGCTGGACGATATGGCCAAAGCTTTTATCACAATATATTTCTTAAGTTCAGTCGAAAATGATATAATTCGATACAATATAAAAGCCCCAGAAAAACTGTACAAACGGTACAAATAAATTCATGCTCACCTTTATTTGTATTTAGCCTTAAAAAAATTGAAATCACCATCAAATTATCCTAAAATTCTCAACTTTGTCAATATTAATAGTTTTAACTTTAAACAACAACATAACCCTAACCCATGAATCAAACGTTTGCTGCATGCGTTTCTCTTTTGATACAGCTGGGGGGTGTTGTTTCAGGGACACGTTGGCTTCAACTTGTGCTTCATCGAGTGGAAACTCTTCAGATGAAACAAGTTCGATGTGTTCCCACCGCTAGTTGGCACGACTCTCCGTCACATTTTGCAGCCCACTGACTGAAACCTGCAGTTTATCGGATCTTAGATAGCCGAACCATTTCCACATTTTCGAATTAGTCTTTCCTCTCTTATCAGTGATGTCATCAGCTTTCTCCTCACTTGTGAAACTTGTTCAGGCACATTCTGACGGTCATGGGAACTCATTTTGAAGTGAAAACTGAACGCATGTTGGAGCTTAGCCTAGCCTAGCCTGCTACCGCTGACTCCTTCGAGCTGTGGTGTTTGTCACCATGCACTTACGTAGTTGTGTCACAACTTTTTCTGTTTGGGTTGAAACTGAAGCGGCTGCTTCAACCCAAACAGAAAAAGAAAAGTGTCAGTGAAACGCTGTAATCATATCGAAATATCAAAAATGTGCTTAAAACTAGGGATGCACCGATCCACATTTCTCACTTCCGATCCGATACTGATACTTAAAAACTGAGTATCGACCGATACCGATACTTTCCCGATCCAATACCGTTCAGGTATGTGAATCTTTATAATGAAATTTTTGTACTGAGACTATTCATTTTAACGTTGTGTGAGATATGCCCAATGAAAACATTCTTGAGCCTTACAACAGGTAACTCACAAACTTTAACAGCACACAAGAGGCAAGTCTATACCACACACATTTCCTTCTTACTCATGGTGCAGCTGAAAAAAAAACGCTAAGCATGATGGGAAAGACAACACAGCCACTCCCCTTAACCACTAAGAGAGTGGATTATGTTGTCTTTCCCATCATGCTTAGCATTTTTTTTTTTTTTCAGCT